>VZTM01009291.1:0-19535 GCA_013400555.1 Jacana jacana | reverse complement strand
TCTATGATTCTATGATTCTAGGAACCTAAAGGCTCCACTTTTAAACTATATATGCATATCTATATAACACAGCAACATTATTCTATCTTCAAAGAATGTTTTATAGTTCATGTACAGAAAGATGGCATCACTGTTGCCTACTGATTCTGCAAGCTTTTTTTTTTTTTCTTATGACTAATTGTGCAACCTTAATGTTATTATATTTAATAAAGAAAATCAGCTTCTAATACCTGAACAGCACTGGTCAGCCATCTGCTGAAAAGAGGATACAGCAAACATTTGGCATCCATTTGTGTTTCTTGCCTTAACCAATCCTGTGCTTTTCACAGAAAGTGATTTGGGGACAGCCATTGAGAGGTGCCCATGTCCCACACAAGGTCACTCTTGCTTCTCTGTGTAGCTAGTCTGCTAAGGCATCTTACTAAAGCAGCTCATCAAAAATGCTCTGTACTTTGACCATGGAATGTAGCCAAAGTCTGTGTCCTTTTTAGTCATTAACCATGTCATCCTTTGATATAAGTCTGAAATATTTACAGTTTTTGCATGACCAAATGTTTTCCGGCTTAACAAAGCCCACACTTCTCTGTAGCGTCTGTGAATTGTTCAGGTCTAACATTTCAAAGGTTTGCAAGATCCTCTGCTTATGTCTTGGAGCATATAAATAGCATTCAGCTTAATTAACATCAGCAAAGGCATGTTGCAAATAGATTTGTTCTGGTACTGGCTTTCTCCATTTCTTAATTTCAAGATGTTAAGCTTTCCAAAAGAAATGTACATTATTTTTTTTTTCAGGAGGAGAGGAGAAACTTTTTCCTGTTTTTTACTAGAGAGAAATTGTTTCAATTCAAGTGTTCATTTTATTGGTGAGAAAGTAGCGAGGAAGTGAAGTTATAGCTATGATGGACTAAGGATATAAGGCAGGTGAGGTAGTGTGAAGGGGTACATTAGCAGGTGGTATAATACAATTACCACATTTCCCTGAAAACTTCAGTGTTTTGTTTTCCTTCTGTAGCACCTTTTAGTAGAGAAAAGGGCAGGGGGCTGGGGAGGGGAGTATCATAATTCTTGAGCCTATTGACGTATCTGAAGACCTTGCAGTACAACAGTGAAAGCATGGCTCCAGACAGGGCTGAGCAGTCTTGATTCTGGCTAGAGTAGATGCCAGGCCAAATCATAATTAAAACCATTTTGGAAGCTGTTTCCAATTATGGCAGCTGCCATGGGACCACGTTCCTCTCCCTACCCACACCCTCTCCTGGTCACAGAGGAGTGGGGTTGTCACTGGAGCAGCTCCACGCACACCCACAAAACACTTCTGCTGTGTCCACCTTCACATAGCACGGGAGGAAGCTTTCTCTGGTGGGTGAAAAACAAAGCCTGTAGTTCTAATCTGGATTTGCAACTGAAAGGTTACTTAGGAGGCAAGTGCTCTGGCTTCCCAAAGCAGGCTTAAACGGCTGTAGGGTATATTTTCAAAGCACTGTGCAGGATTTCAGCCATGTGACTCATTAATGTCAATGGGAATCATGTTGTTAAAACTTTGTGCAGTGCTTTGAAAACGTATCCCTATATGTCAATTTTCTTTTCTAGGCAAAATTATCAAAAACAGACCTTGTGGGCCATTCTTTTTAAAGCAGGTTTTCAGTATTATATGCTAATAAATCAACAGTTTAGCAGGCTTGATGTACTCTCATTCCTCCCCCCTCCCTCTCTACTTTCCATTTTATCATTGAATTTGATTTTATGCAGAGTTATAGTAACATATAGCTTTTGCAGATGATGCCTGGAGGAAGACAACTGCAAAATCTCAGAGACTGGATTGCAAATTGTGTGAAAAGCGACAATTGTGATATAGAGGGATAGTAATATTTGTTGAATCATTTCAGCTATAAAGCAGAATCAGTAAGGAAAAAGAAATATATTTTTTTAATGACTATTTTCTTTAGCAAATTGCAAAGTCAACCCTTACTTATTAAAACAAATAATAATAGTTTGATGGATTGGCTATTACCTTTTCTGTATAACTCTGCTAATAACAAAATATCAGATGACAAGAGTATGTGCTTAGCAAAAAACCAAACTAATATAATGAGACCTCTGGTTTCCCAGGAAGAATTATGGTGCTTTTACTTCTTTTGAATACAGAGAGAATTACTCTGAAACACTTGTAAGCTCTGACCTACAACAGATGGATGAATTGTGCATTTCTATTAGCTGTGTTTTATATTTGTTCAGAACATGCTGCTGAGATTTCGGTTTTTCCTCCAGGAGTGAGTGACATCTCCAACGTACAGTTTATTACTTGTGCAGCAAAAAGGTGCATCATTTCTATAAGGTCCAGAGCTTCTCAACTTTAGATCGTCAGTTCATGCCTGTCCTGGGAACCATATCTTAATTTGAATTAATCTCTGGAATAAAACAATTGCTGTCTGTATGGATAGCGTATCATATGCTTCTGTAGTTCCATTTCTCAGCCGGCAGCTGTTCCATTCAGTAATTGCTCTTTTACAAGTCTCAGCAAAGACAGAAGACTAGAATTACACCCTCTTTTTCTCTTGAAAGTCACTGTTGTGGAACAGCTTTGAGATAGTGGTGTTATGAAAGCTTGTATGCCGCTGCTTTGTGACTGTATGTGGTGACTGGTGGTCAGTCAGAGCAGGAGTGTGGCTTAGATAACCTGAGTAGAAAAGAAAACAGATCTGTCTTCATGATTGCTAAATAAGAAAATAAGAAACTGACAGAATTCTCCAGGTAACTAGACAAAGGTAGATGGAAGTACTCCCAGAGAGGGTAAACAAGGTGTGCCTGTCCACTTACCTGCTTATTTTTATCTTCATTCTTCCTTTCCTGAAAGATATATTTTTGTCCAGTCTGGTATGTTCCTTAGCTTTCTGGCAATACTGGGTGTTAGCTTATGTTATGTCCCAGCTTAAAAGAGTAGGACAATTCTATAATGTCCTACTGTGTAATGATGTCCTCCTATGTTCCAAGAGCCCACTCTTACATAGCTTAAAAAATGCTCCCTTTTATGACTTCAGAGAAAATGGCATAGTGCCACTGAAAAGTGGATATTTGGATTATAATACCAAATGTAAGGATGCCACGAGGGTTACTTAGCGAGAGACAAGTTCCAGCACATTTTCCAGTAGTCACATTTCCTCCTTTTTTATTTATAACACTTTTTTTTTTTTTTTCCTTCCCCTGGCATGCACAAGCTTTTGATATGCTTTCCCTGAAGTGTTCGGGAAAGTCTGCCTTCTGGACTATCTTGCAGTGTCATATTGATTTTGGGTAAGACAGTTGTTATGGAGTGAGATAGATAATATAAGGTGTTCAGTGAAACATTTGGATCTGTGTTCTGTACCTGATGGTCGGTAAGCATCCAGAGTATGAATCTTAGACAAAACCTGAGATCAAAAAGTGGGTTTGATTTGTTGTTTTGTCTGATATGAAGTATGACCAGCAGCAGTTCAATGTAAACAGTAACAATGAGACAGTGAAAGTAGGTTGAAAAGGCTTTTATGTTTGGATACCACTGTAATATAAATGTAATATAAAACTTCAGTGAGAGAAAGTTTCTTAAAGTTATGGTTTAGAGGGGTTTTAAGGTACCTACGAAAGAAATTGTAACAGATTTCTGTACCCAGGGGTGGTAAAGTGTAGTGGTGGCAAACTGCTCTGGACTAAGTAGACCTACTGTGAATCTCATGGATCATTACCATTATGATTAAATAATCTTACTAAAGGGCTTTCCACATTGAGAACAGAGAAATTCTATTTCAATCTTAGTAATGCTAGTTACTTTCAATTATATGTTTTGCTGGTAACACAAAGGGAAAGCTCTGGAAATGATAACGAGATTCCTATTTTGGGACTGCAGAAGTAATTTTAAAACATGAACCCTGCTGTCCGGTAGATTTGCATTCTTTCACCAGGTGGACATGAAGCCTCATTGCCTCCTTTTCCAAGGATGTGTCAGTTAATCCTCTGACACTTGAGGTAAAGCAAAACCTGTGAATCCATAGTGAAATCCTAGGCAAGCCATCTTCTGTCTCATTAAGCCTAGTCTGTAAAATCAACAAAACAGAGAGCTTCCTTAGTCTTTCCAAGGCTTAATGGGTTGCTACTTGTCATATATTCTTCCATAACACACAAGTAATGTAACTTCTGTTGTATTTATTATTTGTGTAACTTCAGATTATATTTTGAGTTTGCCCTCCACTTTTCTACCTATTGGAGGAAATAAAACATCTTTTGTATTTGTCCTCTGAATTTAAAGACTTCTTTCCTACCAGCCTCTGAAATCATGTTGGCAGCTTGTTCTCTGATGATTATGCTGTTTTTCCTTGGATCTGGGTATGTTACAACCAAATGATTTCAAATAAAATACAACTGGGCTGATATAGAATTTGAATTAAAAAGTTTGAGGACCACCACAGCTTGGTAACCAGAGTACTTGCCGTGTCATAGCTGTACAAGTCATTAACCTGCCCCAGGCTCCTCTTTTTAAAGTGCGGTTGGAGAATGGACACCGGGCCTATGATCACTGGGTTGACAGAAGAAGATCTGTGCACTGGATCCCTTACATTGTTTGCTTTGGGGTCTTGAAGATTGTCTTTGAACAACTGAGTTGTTCATGTAGGCACAGCACTTTGTACTGGGGATGCCAGCTAGGCTACCAGTTTGATAAAAAACCCATGCCTGAACAAGGTACCAGAGTAGCAGGTGGAAAGACTGACACAGAACTTTTCAGTGATAACCCATGAATTCTTTATTCTAACCTATTACGGAAAGAATTATAATAGATGCTGAGTTAAGTCAACTTGTTTATAGAGAAAATAATCAAAAAGGAAAAATGGCTCAAGTCACCCCTTTGGCAAATTCAGTTTAACCTCAATTAATGGAAAACCTGGAAAAGCATGAAGTGCTCCCACACCTTGAAGCTTTGCACCCCACAGGCCCATGGGTCTGCCAAGGTCTGGCACTTTGCCCAGGCTAATAAACTCTGACAAGCACTGGGGATCTGTGTGCTGAGATACCCTTGTGGCTCATGTCTGGCGGAGCTTAATGATTCAGGTTCAGCATCGTGTGAGAGCAGCTGCACTGCTGCTGGATCTGGTCCCAGGGCTGGCTCCAAGTTTCTCAGCAGCATAATGACTCAGTCTTGCAGTGGTGGCTGAGAAATACTGGAGCAGGTAAAGGAGAGTGGGGAAGGGAAGGAAGGTTGGGAACAGTTATTAGGGTTTTCATGGAGGGGCTACAAAATTTTGCATTGTGATTATGCTGAGGGAATGGACTGGATGGGGTTAGCAGTGTTTTGAGTGGATTGTTCAATAGACATCTGACAGATTTGGGGGTTTACAAGATGAGGGTTTCCATCTCATCTTCTGGGACCCCCTTCCAGTTTTCTTTCATGAGTGTGGAGCCTTCTCCTCTTTATTCCATCTTCTGCAAGGATCATGGACCATCTCTCCTCTGATGCAGCCCCCTGCTCCAAGCCTGCCCTACACAGGCAACTGCAAGGAACCAAGTCTTGTTTTTCAGGCTGTTGCTGAGGGCCTGAAAAAACCCTGAGACCCCTGCTGGACCACATACTCCACTGATCCTGACCCCCACTTGTGGGTGGACACCCTGTCCAGCCTCAGCCCATCCCTGTCCCCAGGGAGATGGCCCATGCCTGGGGCTGGGGTTGTCCCCACTGTCTCCCAGCAGCCCCACTCCGGGCTGGAGCAGTGGGACAGGAGTAACCAAGCTGCAGTTTTGCCACTCAGGCTGCTTGTTCTTATGCCTCTGTAGCAAAGTACCTTGAGATACTATGCCTTGCATTGATTAAAAGCATTTTTTAAATGCCAACAAATCCATTTTAAAGCATTTTCTTAAATCAAGGTAGAAAATTTACAGAGTCATCTTAGATTCTGGATTATCTCAGACTTCAATAGCTACAATATTTATATTTCTAAACGCTCATGAAAACAGCCAATTTGTTGCCTTACAGTTTTTATTGTGTAATATTTTTCTTTTTGTTTCCACAGCACTTTTTGTCTTCTTTCCATAGTTTGCTTTCTATGCAAGTCTTCTTTACCTCTCATAATCTCAATTTATTTCTGTTCACCTGGTTTTCATTGACTGTGGGTACGTCCGTTCATTCTTCTTTGAATATTCTTCATTCGTATTTTTGAACAGTTTTCTCCGTTGGTTTTTTTTTTTTTTGGTGTTTTTTTTTTTTTAACTCTCAATAGTAAGTTAGGAAAAGAAACAAAGGTGGGGAATAACTCCTGTAGCAAAAGTAGTTTCAGTACTTGGTGAAAAGTTGCAAAGTAATTAGTGTTGTTGCAAAATCTTGTTAAGCAAACTTCAGTGTCCCTGTAGCTGTGGAGCACAGTGGATGAAACAGCCCTTTGGAAAAGGTGAGCATAAGGTCAATGGGACATGGAAATCCCTCTCAGACTTCAAAAAATTGCATTCAAGATGAAATGTCACTTCATCTGTAGATATTATATTAGTTTCTCTTTTTTTTTTATGCCTTTTGCTTATGTTGCTGTCTCCTTCATTTCTTCTCACTTTCTTCCATTTCCTATTTCTCGTACTGTTTGCTCCTTTGTTCCACCTGCTCCCTTTCTCCACCTCACTCTCCTGCCTGATCAGCACTGGAGATAAAGGCCCTCACCATGCTTGCTACAAGCACAAAGGGGCATTGATTTTGTTATTAGTCACTAAGGTACAGATAGATTCCTATTCTCATGAAGACAGTTTTCACACATCCAACTCACTAGGGGATGATGCTGCAGGTATTTGAAATAATGAAGGTTTTGGTCCAGTTGCTGTGTGAATTGAGCTGCATAATTATGTTCATTTTATTTCCTAGTCCAGTTTTTCTCTGTCTGTGTGTGTTAATTTTACCAATCTGTTTTTGTTTCAGGTGCTTCCAAGTACTGTTGTCGCTAATGGTGTTATTACATTTAAGTTCTTTCCCCATATTTCATGAAAACTACCAGCCAAAAGATCAAAAGCTTTTCTGTGCAAAGCAGATTGTTTAAACAGCTGAAATACTTCTTACATATATCTGGGTCTACTGTAGATTTCTATGAAGTACTAAGTATCGCACATTTAGGCATCTGCCATCTCCAAAGTGATTTCTGTGTAATGGATGTGAACAAGTCAGCTCTTCAGATGGCAGCTTTCCATAACTGTATTCAATTTGGGGAGCGCTGTTATTCGATATTGCTCCTTTTTCTGGTAAATTTTATTTCCGAATTTCATTTTCATTATGTTTCTTTTTATACCATTTCCATTATCTATCCCAAGGGAGAAACCAAGACAAGTACTTTTGAAATAATAATAACACAGGAACTACATTTGTATTCTTTTAAAGTTGGGATTTATATAATTTCTCACAAATCATGGAAATTCATAACAATAGGCTCCTCTGAGTTCAAGATGAGTGGAAAAGCATTCTATTGACTTCAGAAAGTTTTGAATCGGGACTTGTACTGTGTTCTTTGGGCTATCACTGAAGCATTTGTACTTTAAAATATTTCTATAATTTTTTTGTCTTGCATTTGTCTTTCCATTTCCTTCCTGAATTTTTGGCTTCAGAAGGTTCTGCAGACGAATTGTGCACAAGAAAGTCCATTTCAGCAGTTTTACACTTATTACTTTTGTTTCTTCACTGACTGCCTACTTAGTTAGCATAATGTGAATTAATGTCTATATTCTTTTTTTTATAGATGACTGGTGTTTTCTTACGATGGTTTATAGTTAATTTCCTCTTTGAAGCAGACAACTCCAATATATTCAAGTTCTCTTTCTATGAGATCTTTCGTCGTGTCCTTTTTTGCTTCCATTTCTTAATTCCATCTAATTTTGCAATATCTTCATTGAAATAGAGTTCATAGTACTGACTGTATTTGCAGAGGAGCATGAACTCTTGATATAAATAATGGCATCATTCATGTGGCACTCCCCCTTTTTTGTGCCCTCTTACCTTTTGTTTGCTTTTTCTGACCTTATCTAGGCATTGAAGTGATTTGGCTGTCCAGGGCAATGGCTGGGTCCCTCTCTTTAAGTAAAACTGTCAATTTAGAACCCAGTAGTCTTTAGGGAATTATTTTTAAATCTGTCTACCCACGGATAGTGGGCTCTCTTCCAAAAATTCCTTGACTGTTCTTTTATTTACTGCTCAAGAGGCTTTGTAATAGTTTTCAAGTTTCTCACAACAACTAGTCAATAAACCTCCTGAGCTGGTGGAAAGAACTTACTCCAGAGGGAGGAAAAATGTTGTATTCTCTGTAGGTTAAGAAGTTTTGTAACGGAATTATGTATGAGCATGGTAGTGTACTCGGCTCTACTTCAGTGTACAGGTCTCTCAGGCATTAAAATAAAGGTTGGTTTAGGTCAGCAATAGTTCATTTGCAAAGTAAAACATTGAGATTATTGCTTTCCTATGTAATTGTTAATTATAAAATTGTGATTTTTTATTTTAAATAGATTGTTTGTAATGTGAGGATGGGAAAGAAGAAAAGATCTGGATTTGCAGGTCTCCATGTGTGCACACAGATCTCTAATTAAAACAGAACAGACAAAATATTTTAAATTTTTTTTCTCAGAAAAAAAAAAAAGAATTCTCAGAAATATGGGGTAAACAAATTATGTCCAGCTGAAAACACGGTAAATAAATTGCATTCCTGGAGAGAATTTCTATTCCCAACGCTTAATATTGGAGTAACACGCCAATTTCCTCTCCTAAGGCAGGAATTTTGTCAGTAACATTTTTGTTGGGGGAAAGGAACAACCTCCTTTGTCATGTATCTATTTGCTTATTCAGTTCCTCTAAGGATTAACAACCTTCCTCAGTGCTAATACAGAGACTCTTCTTGATACTGGTGTTTGGTGATGCCCTTCAAATTGTTCAACATCATTGTACAACTCCTGGAAGCCTTTCCAACAGCTTAGGATTGAACTGGGCTGATGAAGAGTTGCACTTGCTGATTTTAGGCGCCAAATTCTGATCTCAGAGAAATCAGTTTAAATTTTCCCCGAAAGCAGATCAGCTATTTCAGATTTACAACAACGTAGCAGAGCAGATTTTGGCTGCAGCTTTGAATTTGGCTGATGTGCTTTAATGTAATTAGTTACTCTAAATAGTCTAGATTAGTTATTCTAAGAATAATAATAGATGCTTTACCACTTCTTTATAGAATGGATTTGGGACGCAGGTTTCTTTAAGAACAAAATAATCTGAAATCTCCTAGAAACTCATTTGTCTTATCTGGCAGAGAAAAATGTAGCACTTTAGCTTGGGTCTGCTATTAATGACTGATGGGTCAACCTCATTTAAAGACTAGGCTTGCCTAGCTTCTTGTAACTTGGCCATAGGTTTTGGAGGACATCTGCAAATCATTGAACAAATCAGAAAAGTACAAATTCGCAAGAGTTCTACTCTCTTGAGTTGTGTTTGATATTTCCTGTTTTTAAGGTTTCCTTGGTATCTAACATAGGCTGCTAAACACCAGCTGCTCCCAGTGACTCGGATCTGCAGACCTTTGATCGATTTATCTTGTTGTGATTAACCAATTTCTATACTGGAGGGAGGATGCTATCATTTTTGTGATTATAAATGTTGAGCAAACATCCTCTATATTTCTGTGTAGTACAATCCCTGGCTTTTGGTGTGTCCTGTATTGTAACTGCAGGTCCCTTTCTCCACATTAGCTCAAATCCCATCAAGGACTCTCTTGTCAGTAATGGATTGGAGTTGGAGCTCTGTGGCTCAACTGGGCTACTTTTTCCCTTTTTCAAGTAGATGGTTTCTTCTGACTGATTTCATTTAGCTGTTCTGATTTATTCTCTTTAAAGAACAACAGAGGGGAAAAAAAATAAAAAAAAAAAGCTTTGCCCTGGTGAATTCAAGCTGGAGATTCAAACATGGAGACCCCTGTAAGCTTTTGCAAAACTCAGGGTTTGTATGAGACAGGTAAACTATGATTGATATGTATTGAAATATATATATATATCTCCATATGTATATATACACATTTAGTCTGTTAATCATTTTCTATGACACAAGGTAAATTCCAAGAAACTCCTGAAATTCAAAATGGTTAGAGGTACTGAAGGTAGCAGCAGGCATGTTAAACCTCTTCCTCCCCCAGGCCGACATGCATGTTCATTTCAGTTGTTGAAATCACTGATTCAGCTGGAATCATTGTGTTTCTCTGCCACAGATTTGGTTATCCACATTCACACTTAGCTGAGAAAAAGGTAGTCAATTTGCCCTGTGGGGTTTTCAAGTTCTCTAATACCAAAGGAGACTAGTGCGTGCATTCCTGGCGGTCTGTATCTATCCAGTGTCTCTCTCTTTCTCGGTCATCCTATGGATTCTTTTATTTTAGTCTTTTTATTGAGTGTTGGTATGTTCAATAATTAGATTATATGAAAACATACCATAATCTTTTCTTCAAACCACTAGTGCCCACTTCACTCCAAATACCAAATTTAAAAACATGATTGTTCTATACTATGGTGAAGCCTCTTTTTTCTTTTTTTCCATTTTGAAAGTTTTCACAGCCTTTTAATTTTTTATTTCCTCTTTTTTTATTTTAACAGTAATACTCCCCAGAATATGGGCATTAGCCCAAAATGCAAAGGTTTCAAAAAGTTAAGAAAACACAGGGTTATGCTGGAAATCCAGTCTATAGAAGATGTTATTGAACGAGTGTGATGTGTTAGCTACACCAAAGCTTTCAACGTGCAAGGGTCTTATCTGGGACGCTTGCTTGATCCATGATGCATGCCAAAATTATAGACTAAGCTTTTATTTCATGTGGAGTTCAGCTCCCAGGTAACAGTCTCAGACCCTGATGTGATGGAGGAATCCTATTTTCCTTCCCCTTCTCTGTCCCAGTCACTGAACAGCAATCTTCCCATTTCCCAGTTATTACAACCATCCCACGTGAGTGTGATACCAGAAGTCCTCTTTACTTAGAAGCCTATGGTGTAGTCTGTTAATATGTTCAGTTTACAACAAACTATTATTTATCCATCTATAGATACCTGTAGAAAAAGAAGGCAAAACCAACTGATTCTTAATCTATTTTTTCATTGTAAAGTCTGGTGAATTCTACTTAACTCATATATGGTCCCTTCTGTCTAGCAAACATTATCTCAGAGGTTGTTATTTGTCCTTCCTTTTTCTCCAGGCCTTTTTTTTTTTCTTTTTCATTTTATTAGGGCATTGTCTTAGGACTAAGTCATACAGATGATATACAGAGAGAATATTTTCCAATATTTTTTTTCCTGCTGTTCTTATGTTTCATTGTGTTTCTTACTGAACATGTGATGTCTCAGCTACCCATGCCTTTGTCTCCTGTGTTCTTCTTGTAGTGATACTTTCTGATATAGCTCCATGTAGATAAGTAGTGGTAAGGTGAGTAATAAGGGATTGTTAAATTACTCTTTATAAGCTAGTGATTTCCTTTATTCCTTAGTTCTCTCCTTTTCTTTCTTTACCTTCCTGCAGAGAAAAGAATAGAGCAGCATGGTTGTTAGGGAATTCCTGGTTCTTCATCTCTACTTGGGGCATCTGCTGCAGTCTGCATGTGACTTTTGTCGAGGGATAATGTTTATCTAGGTTTAACAGAAGCTTCGTCAGAGCTTCTGTCAGGTCTTATGAAATCTTTACCACTTAGAGGGGTCCTCTTACTACTAGAAGTTTATTACTCTTGCATGTTTTCTTGTGGGGTGCATGCAGTCAAAGAGATAGCATATTAGTACACAGTTTTTAATAAGACCTGGACATACTGCTAAACAAAAGGGCTTTTTTTCATTTCCATTTTAGTGTTGATTTTTTCCCGTTCTATCAGTGGGATAATACTCTTCTGTTGTTTTATTGTTCTTCACCCATTAAATCAGCCCTGCATTTACAGGTTTTCAGTATTAGGCTTTTCCTTTTCCTGAGACTGGCTAAAATAATCAATTGTATCGACATGTGCCAAGGGAAATTCCCCCATCCCTTTCCAAAGGCGGACAGTCCAGATGTCGAAAAAGTAGCTGTAGAAACCTTGTGTTGAAAGTATAAAACCAGGAGCTGGGAAGACCTACACGTTCTGAATGCCAACAGCAGTCCCCATAGAGGGCCCAACAACCTCCACATTGCAATTTCTAGTCCCTGCCCAAGAGCATTGTGAGTTGCACATCAGTGCTCTGCTCGTGCTAATCCACCCAGAGGCCGATAATCCCGGCCGCATGGGCACCCGCAGCCTTGGTGATGTGCACCGACTCCTTTATTATGCATTGATCTCCAAATCCACCATCGCTCTGAATTCTCATCTAATTAGCAGGTAATCTGTTAATTCTCGATTAGCATGTAGGGTCCCGTTTCCAGGCTGTAAGAGCTGACTCAGCGAGGGATGCTGTGCAGCTCTGAGGTTTTGGCCAGCTTTTCCCTTTTTTTTTGAATTTTTTATTATTTTCATTTGTGTTTTGCATCCCTATGTTCTGAGAAAAGATACTTCGGGTCAGCCACACGAGTGTGAAGGGATGTGGAGCATTTTTACCGGCTCCCTTCTGCTTGAAAAAGCGATTTTTCAAGAGAGGCCCATGTTTTGTGAAGTCTTCTTCCCCCTTCAGGAATATTTTCCTGGCTTCTCGTAGTAAAAGATCTGTCAATTATTTCTTCAGTTTTATGAAGAAAGGACCAATATTCAGCTCTTTCTAAAGCACAGTCATTGCAAAATATGTATACCTTTCCATAATAAACAATTTCCAGTGAAACACTGACTTGTTACCTTGACAGCAGTATAGAAGTGATATTGGATTTAATTTTTAAATTTTTTTTATAGTATCTATACCATAACCAGGAATTTTAAAATAAATTATGGGGAATCTCTGTGAAAACTGCTCATGACTGACTTGCTGGTTTCTGTCAATGGTCTTATGACATTGTCAACTCATCATCCTTTTGTATTTATAATCACATTGTTCGATCAAAATCAGATAACTTCTTGTACAAATTCCCAATGAAGTCATGTTCTTGAGGGTTTACCCTGGCAGGTGCTACATCACACTGCATCCTTTGTGAGGAAAACCACAAATTTGTTATAGTTGGTTGTTGGGAATTGGCTAGAAGAAGATGGCCACGACCTCTGTCTAAATGGCTTGCACAAGTAAAACTTTTGCTGGGGCACAGGGCCTCCTGACAGGAGTTTGCTTGCGCTTGTGTAACTAAAGGCAGGCCCCAGGGTTGGAGTGACCTTGGAGTTAAGATGCTCGAGGAGGAGTTCAAACGCAGCTGTAACCACAGATAAGGAAGCTCTATGCAAATAAATTCGTCTGCTAAGAACCTATCAAATGTTACCGAGTATGCATAACTATGTACAAGGCTATATAACTGTTGTGCTGTCAATAAACTTCGGAACTTACTGCTAGCTCATATTGGGTCGTCTGTATGTTCCCACAAGCCGTTTGGGATCTGTACCTTGTGGGTTTGTCGCCCTGACCGGTGACAGTTGGTAGATATCAAACATACTGCTTGGTGTGAGAGCATACTAATTTGTTTTCATATATGATTTCTTAAGGTCTTTGGCAACAACATAGAATCATAGAATCATTTGGGTTGGAAGAGACCCTTGGGATCATGGAGTCCGACCATCTGCCCTACTCTACAAATTCTCCCCTACACCATATCCCTCAACACCACATCCAATCTACTCTTAAACACAGTCAGGGCTGATGACTCCACCACTTCCCTGGGCAGCCGATTCCAGTGACTGAGGGAATGTAAATCAGACTTGCCCTGATAGTAAGGCTTGTCAATAACCACATACCGAAATGCCATAGAATAGAGTACCATGAGGGCAGCACTTTCAGAGAAACATAAAGCAGCCATGGGTATGAATATTTCATCTAGGTGTACCAGGCATCTTTTTTTTTTTTTCACACATTAGCTTATTAAAAAAAAGCCCACTTTCTCATTTTTGGCCATTGGTCTGACTCTCATTTTTCAAATTATTGGAAAAGCTGATGGGAAACAAGACCTCTAAGAACTGGATATCCAGGCTTTCAAATATCAATACAGGCTTTTTGTACTTCACTTTGCTGGGTCGTATTAATTCACTTTAGATTTTGTTACACTGTAATAGTCTTCAGGAATTTTTCTAAAATTAGACCTGCAAGAAATATTTGATGTGAAATTGCTTAAATTTGAATATGAAAAGTGTCTGCAGATCAGCACATTTTGGACAATGTTCTGCAATGTCTCTGAAAAAGGCTGTCAGAGCTGGGTATGGGTATCATTTTGCATTGTCTGAGAGTCTGGAAACATTTATAAGTAGTTATATTGAGATGTTTGAGTGTTTGGGCAGGGAGTGGACAAGTGAAAAAAATCACAAGCCTCAAACTATATGTTATCCTTTTCAAGTCTAGCCTGCTCTCAGAAATGGTAGCTGAAGATTTATTGGTTTCTTTTCTCCCTGGAAGTAGTATCTTATGTTTTTGTGATCTAATCAACAAAAATAAGCAAGGACCTGCTTTTTTTCTAGGTGGTAGAGACCACCATATTTCTAACAGTCGTTCAGAGAAGTGTGTAGGATCTCTCTATCGCCTAGATGTCAGCCATCTTCCATTAGGAAAATCAAGACAGTATTGTTTTGCCTTCTGCTGTAATGTATCAACCTATGAAGCTCAAAGACAGGGAGGGAGAGAGGGAGAGAATTGGCATGCTCTTGACACAAGTGAGTTAGAACAGATAAACTGATCTGGTCCCTCGTTTGAGGACTTTCAGCATGTGGTATGGCTGATAGGGAGGGATAAGAACAAGGAAACCTCGGCGATAAGCCATGATGTTCCAGACTGAGACTTTGGAGATACATAATAAATATTTAGATTTTTTTTTTTCCAAAACAATCTTTGACCCCTTAGGATTTTTACCTTATTCATACAGGTAGCTGAGCATAAATACATCTATTCTTCTGCAAAAGGCTCAGTGTGTTTTTAAGGCCACATACCTCTTGCACTCTGAAGAAGTGGAACACAGAAGAAATACATTTTGAGATCCAGGGCAGAGGAAACTGTACACAGTGTTTAAAAAAAAAAAAAGGAAAGACTTACGTAAAATCTGCCTTCCCTCCTGCTTCTACTCCCTGGGTCTTCTCAAAGGAGCATATGACTTCTGTGAATGGACAGGTCAGGCACTGAGTAATGTTTTGGCTCCGTATTTACAAGAGAGGTAATGGATGCTGGCAGGGGAGCACTCTGGGAGATCTGTCCCATCTGCTAAGATCTGCTATGGACTCCGTCGGAGATAGCTCAGTGTATTATCTTTCTATGAATCATCATTGCTCCTCTAACAGCATGCAGAATTCAGTTCAGCATAGCTGCTAATGTTTTGGGTACATGTTAGGTAAGAAAGCTATTTTCTACAGTTCCTGAGCTGTTCTGCTGGCTTGTGCGTCTTAGGTTTTAAGTTCACTTTTACATTATTATTCTCATCTAAGAGCTGCTGCTTTTTCCCAAGTTCGAACATACCAGGGGTGAATTTGTCCCAAAGACAGAATGTAATATAATGGACAGAATGTGAATTATTAACTTGGAGGTTAATGAAATCTGAATGACCAGTGGAGTTTCTCCAAACACACTTTTTAAATATAAAAAGTGAGTTCTTGCTCTCCTTAATCAGATTATTGGCTAAGGTTCAGGAATCATTTGGCAAAATTATGTAGCTTATTCAAGCTAGGTTTACATAATAGTTCATAATGGAGGAAAACCTTGTATCGTGACCAACCTTCAAAATCACCACCAGCCTTCAAAATTCCAGGCTAAAGTACAAGGAACCACAGAAACGGATATAGCGATGCCCAGAGAGATACCTTTATTCCTGAAGAGCTCAGCTGTAAGAAGCGGAGATCGTTGCTTTAAATAACAGATTTTAGCCTTCAGGAGGCCACGACTTTAATAAGCAACATTCATCTTGTTTCGCCTTTGCATAATTAATTTAGTTCTCTTCCTAAGGAAGTTAGTTTTTTGATAGGTAAATACTCATAGACATTGATTTACAATTAAGGACTGCTTTTATGCATCTAATATTTCCTTTTGGTAACCTGTAGAATGCTTTTTCATATATAAGTGAAAATAGAACTTGTATTTTAAAACTTAGGGAAAATTCCTAAATGCTATTATATTATAGCAAAGGGTATCTCTTATTTATTGGAATACTTGTTCTTAGTCACTGTTGGGCAGAAATGCCTTTGGATAGAAAGAGAAATTCAAGTAAAAGTTCAGAAAACTAGCTTTCTGAAAACAGTCTGATCTGCCAAAAAAAAAAAAAAAGAAGTATGTAAGTATGTGGAATGTGCTGGATGCATAGGAAAAAAAATTATTCATTCAAAACTAAGTTATTTTAAAGAAATGTCTCCAATAAGTGACTTACTATTTCTAGGCGTTCAGTCCTTCAGAATATTAGAACTAGCAAGACCAAGCCCCCTCAGACTTTTTATTCATATCTCGAAAAAGGAAAACAAATTTTCCTACTATTCAAATCAAAATCAGTTTCTGGGTTTGAATGAACTCATTATGGACTTGGCAAAACTGAATAAATAGAAAGGAGCAGGATGTTCTCTCTGGAGCTGTAAAAGAGTCTATATATCGCTCATGAGTTTACACCTTAACATACTCTGTTTCCATGGGGTAAGGAAAAGACTCCTCCAACTCAGAACTTGGTATCTGTTAAAGAATCCTTCAGCAGCAAATATTTTTTAATTATGATGACTTCAAAAATAATTTTAAAAACTTGAATTTAAAAGAGATAGGTAGGTGACCATAATTTCAAATTAAGCAGTTTAATATGACAAAAGCATGTTTGCTATTTTTTCAAAAACTTTTGTTGACTTTGATAATAAGCAAGTGCTCAGAAATTGCCCTATGGGCTTGTGTTCACCGGCCACTGGGATGTTCACTAAAACTTGCAAACTCTCTGTGAGGGTACACCCTGATTCAGGAAATGGGCAGGCAGAGGGGCCTTCGGTGTTTTGGTATTAAAAGGAATTACCAGCTTGTACATTAGGTGTCACTGCTGCCTAATCACTTGGGATGCAACCTCCTGTTGTAATGAGCTAGGGCACTGTGTGATGGGCTGAACAGAGAGATACTGGAGATAGACCTTGTCCCTTTCCTCCTTTTGTCAATGCTCCTCTGTGCAGCTCTTCCTCAGCTGGGGTTTATTTGGTCAGACCAGCCATTTCCTTCTGTTAACAGCCCTGGGCCAAGAGCATCTGAAGTGTGATGTTCAATAAAGGTTTTGGAAAGATGGAGAGCCTCATCTCCATGGTTTGTGAGGTCTGGGTAGATCTGCACTACTCACCCGAGGTTTTATGGAAGAGAGAAAGCATCCTGATGAGTCAAAATTTACTACGCTCTGTCAAGGAGGCTTACATTTTGCAAGCGAATAAATCACACTAACACAGATAACACAAATAGCTGATTAGAAGAACATTCAGTTCCAAACAAAAACGGACATTTAAGGCCATTGGGTTGGGCTGCAGAAAGAGAGAGCTACATATAGGAACAGTATAGTATGGCAGGGTAAATGTTTATGTGCCGAAGCAGAACAGGAAGGTTTTCTGGGTTTGTCCATGAAGTATTAAAGAGTTCCTAGGTGTTTTCATTGTAGCAGTGTTAGTCTCCTAACTCATGGGCTTGAAGCTATTTGAAGCCATACTCTTACTTGTTTGGGAGTGAAAGTCAGCATCCAGGTTGCAGTTTGAACTGTTAACTCCTTTGCCTGATAATGCAGATAAAAGCTCCTCTTCTTGGTGCCAAAAGCATGTCATTACCTCCCCACAGTTCCCTCAGAGTTGTATTTTCCTGACCTCGTTCTGTTTCTTTGATTACATGTATATCCACTGGGTGATGGAGACGGTGCAATCTTCTGCAGCTCTTTAGGGGAGATGGCTTTGTGAAATCGTCCTCCCAGCATGCTGCTGATTAACCAGCAGCTCTCGCCCTGGTTCGGGTGGGCTTCTGGGAGTTACTCAGTAATTACTGCAAATGGGGAAGACCAGCCTAAAATCAGCATGTCTGCTGGAGTATCTTAAAGAAGTTGGTGGCAGAGATAGCTTTGACAGGGAAAGAACAAAACATCCCAGCAGATATGTGTGTTTAAAACCAAAAGATTTTTTATTTCTTTATTCGGGCTAAATCAAAGACCACTGAACATTTTGGCTCAAGAAAGTATGATTAAACCATACAAAATGGCAAGAATAACATCTTCTTTACTCTCCTATTACTAAAAATATTAAATCTTAAAAAAATATTTGCCAGGATTTTAGAAAAAAACCCTGTGTAGTGGATCTCCCATGGAAACACAGCTCCTTGGCCCACAGCTTTCTTCCAGGGGATGCTGGGCAGAGGGGCGCTGGGCAGGGCTGCTAGGGGTTCCATCACCCCCATGTCACAGTGTCACCAGAGGGTGACAATGCAATGCAGACTTCACAATGCCCTGGCACAGGATAAAAGGGGCACCCTCCTGTGTCCTGCTGCCAGCAGCCCGGCTTTGCCACTGGGACAGAGCTGGCCTGTGGGCAGCCCAGAGTCATCAGAGAGGAACTCCTTGAGAGATGGTGAAATTTCTTGGAGGAGGCTGAGAGGGTAAGACTTGATGCTGGGGAGGACTTGATGCTGGATGAGGCTGCCGAAGGTTCTCTGCTGCAATTCCAGCTCCTGGTGGGGCCACATTCAAAACTAATCTGATTGACAAAGCTCATCCTGCTTCAGCCTTTGGGGAATAGAGGCAAGCTCCTCAGGAGATGAGAAGAACCATCACCCACCATCTACTGCAGAGCCAGTGGCAGCAGCTGTAAGAAATGACATACACAGGTATCCCAGCACTCTTCCTTAGTGCTTTGGAGCTCCCACTAGCATCCTGCCATACAGGGGAAGTATTCATCCCCTGAAGGTTGACTAGGTTGGGGGCACTTTGCTACTCTTGGAAGCCCTTGAGACAGCTTCCCAGGTTGAGGGAAGAAAGGCATTGGGGAGCGCTAGTGCACAAGAAATATTTGTCTCACCCGCTTGACAGATAAAAACAGTGACTTGTGACAGTTGCAAGAGGGATGTGATGCTGTAATTGAAGGCATGATCTTCATAGATGAGTGAATGGCATCCATGGAACACAGAGGTTGGCAGGAATGCAAAGAGAGAGATGGTTTGCATGGTCAGGAGAAGGGATGATACCTGAAAAGCTCTCGGAAATGTCGCTTCTGCTGCAGAAACCTCTGCAAGCCCCTGCTTTTCCTATTGGTGGTGGGAGTCCATGGGGAACTTTGACTGTGAGAGGAGAATGATCAGCTTCTGGGGCATATTTCACATGCTACCTCATTGCCAAGGGAAATGATGTCTCTTTGCTGGCCATGGGGCCAGCACCCCAAAGGACAAATGGGTGAGTGGCGGGGCTGCAGGGGAGCCTCATCAGCCCATGTCACAATGTCACCGCCAGCAACAGAAAGGTCACAATGTCCCTGGGCTGGATAAAAGGGGCACCCTCC
>VZTM01009286.1:8359-19872 GCA_013400555.1 Jacana jacana | reverse complement strand
CCCATTCCTCTTCTTGTACTGGCATAAATGTTCATGCAACTGAAGAGTTAGCCAGGTCTAAGAACAGGTCAGCTGAAAAATAGCTTTAAAAAATACTTTAAAACTGTCAGACTTGAGCTATTGTAAATTTGCCTGCGTTATTCAGCCAGCACAAGGAAAGCACAACTCCACTGCAATGTGCTGCAGTGTGAGATGGGGCTGCCTCTCTTCTTGATGATAAGGATTTCCATGGGGTTGAAATGACTGTGTATCAAACTTTTGAGTAAGGTATACTGTGAAATAGCAGCACCACTTTTATTAAACAAACTGCTTGAGGTGCTCTTTTCCTGATCCCTCCTTCAGCACATGCAAGAATTTTCAGGGCAGTAGGAGCCCTTGCCGGGCCTGATCTCGGCTATGAGACTTGTTGCTTTTGCCAACACTGCAAGTACTATTTGAACTCATACTCTTCATCCTGCTGCAGCAGAGAGCACCCATCTCTTCATCCTGCAGGGTGAGTCTTCTGCCTCTGGCAGTACCTCTTCCTAGTGCTTCCAAGGGAATAAACAATCTGTCTCCCTATCTTGCCCCAGGGAGATGTGCAGCTGTTAGGAGAGCCTGCACCATGAGCAAGGGTGTCTAGAAGTTTGCTGTTGAGCTGTAACCACAGCATTCAGACCTTCAGATTATCACAGGGTGTTGCTGTAACTGACCAAAAGACTTGATTTTCTTCTCAAACAAAGTCTATAATTAAATTTAGTAAAGTCTTCTTTCTTATTTCTGTTATATAAATTGTCTTACAGTGAGGTGCAATCAATCAATATTAGTTTTCATTTCCAGGATAAAAAACTTACATGATGCTACCTACTCTTGAGAATATTTGAAAAGTAACTTGTGAAGATTCCAGTTTGGCTAATTTCCTAGGGCAGCTAATTTAATAACAAAAGTTGGGTGGTGGTGGTGGTGGAACTGAAGAAGTATGATTTAGACAGTGCCTAAAGTGTTCAATAATTTTCCCTGTCCTAGGTTTTAAAAGAGTGTGTTGTGGATACAATTTCTTTTAAAAGAAAGGAAAAAGAGGACAAAAATTTAAGTGGATTGTAATTCCACTTTTCCCCTTAAACATTGCAAACCCAAAGATCATTTCTGAGTGAAAACCAGAAAGTTTGCAATATTTTATTTGCTGCACCAAGATTCTCAAGAACTCACCTAAAATACTTGCATTTGCTGAAAGTAAATCATGATATTGCAGTCCTCCAAACACTTGTAACATTCATGGTATCTTTCATGAGCTTTAGTGCTAAAGAGAGATGTAAGTGTTTGCATGGTCTTTTACAGGACAGCGAGGAAACAGGTTTTTTTTGCAGTCTCAGGCTGGCTACTGTGTTTCTGTCTCCAGCAAGACTGTGAAATATTACAGCAATCTCCAAGTAAATTCTTTGATTCATTGCTTTACTGTGTGGAGAAAGCGCCTGTAACTCAGAAGCTGGAAATTACACTCAGACAGGAGCTGTCTTTGGGTATTAACAGAACTGTCATAAAAAAGCTGCAATAATGGTACACAGGAGTAGAATTACAATTGAACCTTGAAAGGAAAACTTGCTTTTCTAGAAATACTAAGCTGTTTAAAATGGTTTGTGTTATTTTTTCTTTTCCATTTATGAGGAACACGTACAGCAATGAGATTTGAAAATGCCTGCTTTCACATTCCAGATTGTGCAGCTTCTACAGTGTAGATATACAGTGCTTTTGCATAACATTGCCCAGCAGACACAGGTACTGTGCATAGGCCTTTTTTACTCTGGGATGCAATTTAGGACTGTGTGAGCCCTTAGACAACTGTAACTTGGGTCCCAGTAATCAACAACTCACCATGCACAAAACAGGATAACCATCTTCTGAAGTCCACTAATTTCTTCTGTACTCCTGAGGTTTTGGTTATCCTCATGTAAACAGGAAGTGTATTGCTCCTTCAAGTGTAGCACATTCTTCTAACCCTGTAAACTCCAGTTCAACTTCTAACTTGCTGGCCGACTTGCTGGCCAAGAAGTTTCCACCTTGCAAGCAATAATTTATTGTGCTAAAGCTTGAGTGAACATTTACAGTCTGGGATTAGGTGCACGTTCAGATCTCCCTTCCATGCAAGCCAAAATTTGGCAAGTACCTGTTAGTAACAATTATTATTAGCTATTGCTACAAATTATAATTGTAAGTTAAACATCAAAACTCAGTGTCTTCCACAGAATTATAGAAAACAGTGAATAAATGTAAAGCCTGATTTTTTTCATCAATACAATGTTTTTGTTGTTACAGCAGCAGGTAAGCTATAGATACAGCTTGCCTCCTCCCTGGCTGCTTCCAGACCAGACAACATTGCCAGTGCAGCAGCAGCAGCAGCAGATGAATCCAGTGGGGACAGAGGCAACATCCAACAGAGTATGTTATTTAAGATCTGATTGCAGTGTCTCCTGAGGGAGTGGTCTGGAAGCAGTGAGACAAGATGTTCCCTACATCTTCTCACCTTCATTTAATATGTACTCAAAAGCTGAAATTAAGAAAGAATGGTAAGCTACTCATTTGCAATATGATTTACTTGCCTACATGTAGGTGACAGGCAGCATTTTAGTCTATTCCTTCAGCTGCCACTCCAGACATCTATGTCTCCCACAGATTTGTGTTGTTTCTTCAGTCCTTGTTGAATATCAGATTATCAATTCTGTATCTGGATAACAGATGTCGTGAGGAAGACACAGTACTTAAACCTTAAAAGTCATAAATTTTCAATACGGCTGCTCAAATTTAAGTATTTTTAAAGCTCCAGGTAGCTTTATTTGCTGATTTATTAATTTATTCTGTGCCCTGAATCTTTGGGGATAACTGATTTGCTTCATTCAGCTAAGTGTCCTGCTGATACACTATGATAGCGATGCTGTCTTTGTCAGCAAGTGAAGCCTCTTACTCTGAGCTGTGTCCTGAGCTGTCCGTCATATGTTTTGCCTAATACAGAGTGCTCCCAAAGGCAGAATAACTTGTGTTACAGGAGCTATCTTAGTCACCCTGTCTTTACCAGTCTTCCCACACTACAAATCTCCTAGCTTTCAACTTTTTCATATACTATTGTAGTCAGGTGTAAACCTCCTATTTTCCTTTCCCCTCCTTTTTATTTTTTGAGTTTTTACTCTTTGCTTGTTGTTCTTTCACTTTTTTAAATTACACAGTGTTCAATTAATAAAGGAGAAACGGCTTGTGTTCATGTGTATGATCAGCATGAAGTGAATTGAGATTTCTGTTGTGCAAAGAAGTGACAGTAGATAGCTCATTATCTTTTAAGCAGTGGACCTCTGTAGCCTGGCTTGAGAAGGGGTGCTAACACTGCTTTTTCATCCACGGCAGCGGCATAGAGATAGTACAAAAGTATTGGCTTTCCTTTATGGATCTTTAGGACCTGAAAGGTAGCTCAAATGTAGAACACACTAATGCACACCTATGTAAATTTGCTTCTAAGTAAGAGAAACTTTTTCTCCCTTCAGTGCTTAGTGCTACTGCAGGAGAAGGCAGGAAAGGCACTGATGCTGCCAGCAGCAGGGAATGAGTTGAACACACAACTGCTGCTGCAACTGCAGGCGAGCTGCACACGGCAGGGAAGGGGAGGCATTTCAGAGGTACCTAAAGGGCCCCGGAGGATCTGAGGGCTGTTTCTGAGATGTCTTGGTTGGACTGCACCAACAGCTCTACCTTACCTGGTTGCGTTCAAAAAATCCTGAGAAAGATGAAGGAAGGAAAACAAAGAGGCTGCCTTGAGCTGTTTGCCAAATCTTCCTTTCCAGCCAGAGAGAAATAGGACACAATTCCTCTGACCAATTTAGTTGTTCTGTGGTGTGAGATCTAAAGCTAGCAGGAGACTGTTTCCTATGGTGCTCCCACATTTTTCTTTCATTTCAGATGAAATGAAAGGTGGTGAGTCCCGTGTATCCATTCTGCTCTCCAGAATAAGAAGGAAATCCGGACAAGTTTTCCAGGGACAGGAATTTACATAGCAAATGCCTAAACTTAATGCCAGACAAAGTGTCATTGCTGTGTCTGAATTCTACGTTGCAGAATTACTGAATGAATTCACCAACAGTCTCGATGTACTACCTTGTCTTTTCCCCCTGTCTGTCTGGGCTTCCCAAATGTCAAGGTGTCAGTTTCCCAAATGGGACTATCACACAAGAAGGATGCCCTTGCAGCAGGGAGGGCAAAGTGTGCCCCAGACTGCCTCAGCAAGAAAATAGCTAGTAGATTAAGGGGTGCAACTTTTCCCATGATCCTGTTAATGTCTATAAGGAAGAAAACATTCATAACTGCCTGATCCTTGAGATGCTTCTCAAGGTATCATAACTTTATTTGACGGTTAGACACAACTATGGATAAATGGAAAGGAGCAGCTCTGAAACCTCAGATGCCGAAGTGATGTTTTGGCTGAACCATGTGCTTCTCATTTTGTGGTTGAAGTGGCTCATGGATGCAGTATAAGCAGCCATGTTACTTCAAACTGCAAGAGGCAAAGAAAAGGTATATTGTTGGTTAACTCAGTTAGGCTGAGACCATACAACTCTGTAGTTAATATCAGTAGATAATCCAAAATGATTTACAGTTTAGTTTGTAATCATATTGATTTAACTTGCTTATTTAGTGAGCTAAGTTCAGCTGATTGAAGGCCATGTAAACGCAGAAGTATCTGTTACTGATTCTGCAAGATCAAATTTACTCTGTCAAATTACTTTAATTTTTCATGTAAACACTGAGCCTAAAATCAATATTTTAATGTTTTGTATTTTGATGTTTTAAAGAAACATTAGGGTCCCATCCTCTTCCCTTCCTCTGCCATACTTAAGGTGACTGTAAATTAAAAAAGCAACCCCAAACTCTACCCTACCCTAATGGTGACTTAAGGTAACTTTGCTTCTTTGTTCTCTTAGGGAGGAATACTTAGCTCTGAGGAAATTATGTATTAGTATTATCTCTAGCCTAAAGTCTCATCTGTGCTTGTGACTAAATTTACTGTTCCAGGTAAAGTTGCAGGGAGCCTCACAGTAACAAATGACCAAATATCAGAAGAGATTTCTTTCTCTTAGGATGTCATTTTGCATGCCATGGCAGAAGTCCTTTTACGCTTTCCATAAATAATCTCTGTTCTCTCTCATATAATTCATATAATTATGGGTTTGGGTTTTTTCCCCCATTAGATGTATATGTATTTCAAATTTTTTATAGCCTGTAATCTGTTTTGCTAGTTAGCCACAGGGACACATTGCAACAGCCAGCTCCACAGGTCAATGATGTGCCATATGGGGAGACATTTCTTTCCCATCACTTTTAGATTAATTGCCTGCCTTTCTTGTCGAAAGCATTCTGGTCCCTTTCTGTTGAAAGAGAGCAAACAAGAGAATATCATAACTTGCCTTCTTGCAGCAGGAAGTCAGCTGCTTACTGCTAGCATGTCCCCTCTCTAGTAATTCTAGTAATTTCTGCTTGCAGTTAGCCCTTTAACTCATAGTATTTCCTTCAATACCGACAGCATATGACTTAGTATGTGACAGACTGGTTCAGTGCCAAGATATGACTGCTTTTCCTGGCAGTTTTGTTGTTGTTTTCAATTAAGGGATTACAACTACTGCAATCCACAATATTATTTTTTGTTCTGACTACAGTAGTTTTCATTTTATTACCTGTGCAAGAGCTTTCCCCTGTGGGGTTTGGCTGGATTGCTTTTGTTTGCTGTTTGGCCTAAGTCCAGAGGGTATCTTACACATTCATTTCCTACTGTCAGAGGCACAGACTCCAGAATTTTCCCTGATTCTCAGAGCTTATCCACTGCAATTCTGTACCAAGGGAGATTTTGTACTCCCAGAAGGAGTGGTAGGAGCCGTTCCCAAAAGCTCTCTGGTAAATCCTTCTGAAGGCAGCTGTGCTCCTAAGGGCTTGGATGTACAGGGGTGCAACTGTAAATAACAAACAACAGTGCAATAAGTGCTAGGCCATGGCTAGTCTGTGACAAACATGCTATCATTTGGCTTATTTTAACTTCTGGCCTTTGTGCATACCATGAATGCATGCAGTTCCTTTTAACAGTTCAGACAGCATAACTTGCTGAACTGCAGCAGTACAGCTTTGCCAGGCTCTCCACATGGTAATTGTGCCTCTTTTTTGTAGCAACTGGCTTCACAGATCCTTTCTAGAGCAGTGATACCTGAAATTGCAAGGAATGTTCATCTTGCATGGTCAGGCTAGGGTTGTGAGGAGGGTATACTACCAGCAGGCTGGCTACCAAACCCTGGCGGTACTATTAGTGAACTTGGTCCATCCATTTCTGCCAACATGCAGAAGGAGTGGCAGAATAAGGATGGTGTCACTAAATTTGTCAATAGAGCCGTCTAGGGGAGAAGGGGAACATTACCCTGATATTCAAAAAAGGGAAAAAAAGAAAACCCAGGGAACTATAGACCAGTCAGTTTCACTTCTGCCTGGTGAGATCATGGAACAGATCTTCCTGGAATCTCTGCTAAGGTACATGGAAAACAAGGAGGTGATTGGAGACAGCTAACATGGCTTCACCAAGGGCAAATCATGCCTGACAAATTTGGTGTCCTTTTACGATACTGCCCCAGACATGGTGAACAAGGGCAGAGCAACAGACATCATCTACTTGGACTCATGCAAAGTGTTTGACACCGTCCCACACAACATCCTGGTCTCAAAAATGGAAAGTCATATATTTGATAGATGGACCACTTGGTGGATAAGGAACTGGCTGGATGGTCACACTCAAAGGGTTGTGGTCAATGGCTTAATGTCCAAGTGGCAGTTGGTAACAAGTGGTGTTCCTCAGGGGTCAGTACTGGGACCAGTGCTATTTAACATCTTTGCTGGAGACATGGACAGTGGGATAGAGTGCACCCTTGCCAAGTTTGCCGATGACACCAAGCTTGATGGTGCGGTGGACATGCTGGAGGGAAGGGATGTCATCTGGAGGGACCTGGACAGGTTTGAGAGGTGGGCTAGGTCAAATTGTGTGAAGTTCAACCAAACCAAGTGCAGGGTCCTGCACCTGGGACGTGGCAATCCCAAGCACAAATACAGGTTGGGTGGAAAATGGCTGGAGAGCAGCCCTGAGGAGAAGGACTTGGGAGTGATGGTAGATGAGAAGTTCTACATGAGCCAGCAGTGCACACTGGCAGCCCAGAAAACCAACTGCATCCTGGGCCGTATTCAAAAGAAGCATGACCAGCAGGTTGTGGGAGGTGATTCTGCCCCTCTCCTCTGTGCCTGTGAGACCCCACCTGGAATACTGTGTTCAGCTCTGGAGTCCTCAACATAGAAAGGACATGGAACTGTTGGCACAGGTGCAGTGGAGTGCCAGAAGATGATCAGAGGTATTGAGCACCTTTTCTATGAAGACCGGCTGAGGGAGCTGGGCTTGTTCAGCCTGGAGAAGGGTCCAGGAAGACCTTATAGCAGCCTTCTAGTATCTGAAGGGAGCCTACAGGAGATCTGGAGAGTAACTCTTTGTCAGGAAGTGTAGTGACAGGACAAGGCATAAAAGTTTTAAATTGGAGCTATACTTAGCTCTTCCTCTTATCTGCAATAGGGAAACCATACTGCCGCTTTGAGGGACTGTACAAATTATTTACCACCAGTCACATGCTTCATGTAAATGTTCTTTGATTTACAGGAGCTGGGTGGAGCATGAGGTTTGTCAAAGAAAAAAGAGTCTCTGTAATTAATGACAATATTGACATAACAGGACCTTTAAGGCTCTGAAGAACATGATGCACAGAAATGCAGCCATGTCTCTCTCACTCAATACTTGCAATAACACAGTATGTGTGTAACACAGTACAGTCTGTATGTGCCTTGTTCTTGAACATTATCAGACCTCAACAATATAATCATATGCTCTGGTTATTTGATTTAGGTCTGATTCCATTAAGGCACCTTCCCTGAAAGAGCAGGTGTTTTCAAGAGAACTGAGAATTCATCTTTCTGCTGACTCCTGCCAGCTGCTGAATTACATAAGCAGAAACTATGCCACAATTTTTTTTTATTCCAACTTAAATATCCTTAGGCTCTGTTTTTGAATTCTTTCCTCTGGAAAGATAAATACACACATACAGCCCTATGCAGCCAAACGCAGAATAGCAGAGAGAAAAATGATACCTGTCTCCACCTAAGGTTCTTTAATTGACAGCTATACATTTGCAGTTTCCTTTTCAATCCTACTCAGGTGAAAGTCTGGATATAATTTCATATTAATTTGAGAAAATTTGCTGACATTGCATTCTCTCCTTTGAATGGAGGCCTCTCTCTCAAGTAGACCTTGAAGGTGTTCAAGTCAGTGTCAAAAGCTGAAACAAGAATTAGGTTCTGTCTCTAATTGGAAAAAAAAAAAATAATTAAGATTTTGTGGTTTTCATCACATAATGAAGGGACTTGCCTACAACACTGGTAGGAGAGGTTGACCAGGCACTAAGGTGGAGAACTGGGCTCTAAATTCCTTTCTCCATGATGAAAAGTGGTCCAATGGCTTGGATTTGCTTGTTGGAAACGTGGAATATTACAGAAGAGGAGGAAAAGTCCTTTACATAAAGGACTGTTTGGGGTTGTTTGGCTGGTGTTGTTTTTATCCTCTTGTCTCCTCTGTCCTCACCACCTGATATTGTAGCTCCAGAATGAAAAACTGAAGGAGATGGTAAGACTTTCCCACTGAGCTATGGCACCTTCAACAAGGATTCACTCTGAGGCTGGAGCAGCACACAGTGCTGACTTAAGTTAGGCATATTTGGATGAAACTTCAAGAGAAGCATGAACACAGGGAAGTAATAACATTTTTGTGAGTTGTGCCCAAATACCTCTTTGCTGACCTCATAACAGTGTGTTATACACTTAGTACTGCAGCTGAGCATCAGAGATTGAAATTCCAGATCTCCTTTTTTTTTAAGCCTACATAGTAATAAGCAACGTTTCTTTATCAAATGCAGATTCAGGAAAATGCTGTTTCTTCCCTCTCTTCCTAAACCCGAATCCACATTTCCAAGCTTCAGAAATCCTTAATTTAATATTTTTCTTGCAGCCCTACCTCAGTCTAGCAGCTAGGAGTAAACCTTTTGTTAACTGAAGAGATATGTTTTTCTCACAGCAGCAAGAAAAGATTGCTGAATATTCTCCATGTCGTAGTACATTCAGATCTTCCCACAAGGTTCTAATATTTGGATTAAAACCCGTTGAGATGTTGTAACATCTGCTACAGTCACAGAAGTATAGTGCTGTAATCTGAACCAGGTCTCTCTTAATTTTTAAGCTTGAAAAGTGAGTTTCCTCTCGTCTAGCTTCTAGCAGACAGAAAGAATCCAGTCCATGAAGATTAGACTGCAGCTCATCTCACCAAATGTAGAAGACTACTTTGGATGAAAGTGTTGTGTGATTAAAAGGAGTCACAGGAAATAAGCTTCCATATCTATGCTTC
The DNA here is from genome assembly GCA_013400555.1 of Jacana jacana. NCBI lineage: Eukaryota > Metazoa > Chordata > Aves > Charadriiformes > Jacanidae > Jacana > Jacana jacana. Next base: position 10,388 of record VZTM01009286.1, on the reverse strand, counting down.
TGCTGGAGACAGTGTCATTGCACATTCCACTTTGGATTCAGTTCATATACTTTTATCAGTAGAAGGTAGCTGCCTATGTGACAGATGTTTTGGCTGCACTGGGATACCATCTGTAAGTGCACAGACTATACTAAATTGAAAAATCAGCATTGACACAGACAGTCATTTGTACAGAAATGGGCTAGGAAGTGTTAAGTCACCTCAAACAATACAAGTCATCCAGCTGTAGTTCAACAGATCTTAGCAGCTTCTATGTGTTTTGCAAAACAGCTATGAGAGAACCTGATTTCCTCCTTCAGTAGCCTATCTTTGTGCAGGAACAATGAGAGAAGCAGCTGCATTTGGCCAGCAAACATACCACATAAAATTGCTAGTTCACAAAAACTGTAGCAAGTCCTTTTGTGCACAGCTACAGGCTCCTGACTTGCCAATGAAATGGAGTAAGAATGATTCCTGGACACAGCCAGAGGTTCAAAGGTACATTCCTCTGGGAACAACCAAAAGATTTCAATTTAATTTCTAGATCTGCTGCAACAGGGAGCACTGAACTCCTCAGAGACAAGAAGGATGTTTTTAAATGGTGGAAGCAGGTGCAGGTGACCAATGAGGAGTACAGAAATACTATCCAGTTGTGCAGGGAGGGGGTTAGGAAAGCCAAAGGTGATGTGGAGTTGAATCTGGCAAAGGAGGCAAAGGTCAGTTAAAACAAATTCCATAAGTACATCAGCAGCGAAGGGAAGGCCCACCAAAACTGGGCTCCACTGTTAAATGGGACAGGGGTCTTGGTGACAGAGGACATGAAAAAGACCAGTGTCCTCAATGCCTTCTTTATCTTGGTCCTTACTGGTAAGACTGCCATTCAGCAATCCCAGGCCCTTGAGACCAGAAGGAAAGTCTGGAGCAAGGAAGACTAAGCCTTGGAGGTGGAGGACAGACCAGACATACACAAATGAATGGGAATGGTGGGATGCACGAATGAGTGCTGAGGAAGTGGACTGCTGTCTTTTGAAGGTCACTTATGGTTATCTTTGAAAGGCCAGAGGAGGTTTCTGAACACTGGAAGAGACCAAAAGTTACCCTCATCTTCAAGAAGGGAGATCCATACAACTATGGGCTGATCAGCCTCACCTTGATCCCTAGGAAGATGATGGAGCAAATAATCTTGGACACCATTTCCAAGCACACAAAGGACAACAAAGTGAACAGAAGACAGCATGGATTTACAAAGGAGAAATCATGCTTAGACAACCTAATATCTTTGTATAACGATATAATTGGCTGACTGAATGAGGGTAGAGGAGTAGATGTTTTCTATCTCAACTTAGGATGGCTTTTGACACTGTGTCCTGTAACATCTGCATAGACAAGCTTACAACGTTCTCCTTAGATAACAGTGAGGTAGATTGAAAGCCGGCTGAACACCCATGACCAAAGCATTGTGATCTGTGGCACAAAGTCCATCTGGAAGCCAGGTATTAGTGGTGTACCCCAGGGGTGGGTACTGGGTCCAATGATGTTTAACATCTTCATTAATGATCTGAATTATGGGGTAGAAAGTACCCTCAGCAAGTTTGCAGATGACGTAAAACTGTGAAGACAGACTAATGCAGCTGTTAGCTACGTTGCCATTCAGAGGGACTTTGATGGGTCAGAGAAATGAGCAGAAAAGTGTCTCATGAAGTTCAACAAAAGACAAAGTTCTGTACCTCGAGAGGAATAACTCCATGCACCGGTACATGCTGGGGTTCAGAGAGCTAGAAAGCAGCTTGAGAGAGAAGGACCTGGCAATCCTGGTGGACATCAAATTGATTGTGAGCCAGAAACATGCCTTTGAGGTAAACAAGGCTAATCAGCACTTTGAGGGAGGTTATATTTCCCCTCTACTCTGATGGTTTTGGAGCCTGGCTCTGTTTGGAGCTGTATATGAGAAAGTGAGGGCCCTATTAAGTGGTTTGAAGGAATGACATGGAGAAGTAGGGAATCTGGCCTTTGTATAATGGCATACATCAAATCAGCAGGGCAAGGATTT
>VZTM01009281.1:43147-74627 GCA_013400555.1 Jacana jacana | reverse complement strand
TGGTCACCCCCATAAGGGGCCCCTGTGCCAAATACTGCAGCTGTTTGGAATGATCTTTTGGCCACATGGGAAATCCCAAAGTGTTAAAGACTGGTTTTAAGTTTGGTAACCAAATTACAGACGTATCCGCCAATGCCCCAGACCTGCACTTTGTCCCAAGAGCTATAAAAATAAGTACTTAAGTCACAAAGGAATATACATGAAAATCAGTTTTCTTACAAGACTCTTGGTTATTGCTGTCTATTTTGATGCCTCCAAACCATAACAGTACTATAGGAACGGATCATGCATAAATATTATTTAGTTTCTATAGGAATGGATCATGTGACTCAGCAAGGAACAGTAGATCAAAAAAATTCAGCTTTGCTATAGTTCTTTTGTGCCACTCTCATAATCTCTAGAGCTTGAAAGAGTTCATTGAAACAAATGTAATTTAGTGTAGTGGGTTTCCTCCAACTTTGTCAAGGAATTAATCTCTGGTTGGCCTAGGGCAAGGGGGAATTTCCCAAAAGTGTAAAATGGAACATAACCAATGTCTTACCCTCTTACCTGCAAATTTTGTTGGAGCAATACTCAAATGCTAGAATAATATGAATGATATATTTTACTGAGGTGCTCTTTCAGGGTTCTATGTAGCAATAGGATTCAGACTGTGACAAGAAAAATTGCTATGCATATTGTCCCTGGGTACTTAAACAGTTTCCTTAAAATACTTTTTAGCAGTTCGCTTCTTTAGCTTAAACTTTGGTAAAGCAGCTTAAGGGGCTGTTTCCATGGTTTAGAAAAACACGTCCTATAAATAGATTTTCCTACTGCAAAAGGCTTTCTCAATTAATTGTTCCAATTAAGCCTCAATAACGTATACACCATGAGAATTTGCATTTGTTCATTATGCATGGGAATTACGCATAGTAATGTCATGGACTATAATAGTCCTCAGCATACTCGGGGATCAAAGTTGTGCCCTTATTCTTCCCCTGTGTTTATTGGCAGCTTTTGATTCCATCAATCACACACAACTTTGAAGAGGCACTGCTGGGTTACCACGAGTATTATTTTGGCATGTTTGGAGTAGTCTCAGACTGTGCTCTCTGATAGTTATTCTTGGCTAATCTTTTTTTACTTCTCGTAGCTCTTCAGGGTTCCATCTTCAGACCTTATTAGTCTTTTGTTGTTTTTTAAATGCTGGTATCTAGGTTACCATAATCTTTTAAAATATTAGATGTACCATGCAGATGACAGGACTTTGGTTCTGAGCTGTCCCTTCCAAACTTGATTTGGTTCCTGGAGTTTCTGACCTGCCCTGAAAACTTGTTTCTGAATTTGGGCCAAACACCACACAATATTTTGCTTTAGTGATTTTTTTGACAAAACATAAGCTTTATGTGTGGAAGCCACTATCATGCTGGACTAGCTCTTTCTTTGCAGTCCCTTTGAGGATAATTTTTCCATTTCCTGTCACTACAGATTGCACTCTTGGAGGCAGTTTTAAATCAGTAATGTCTTTGATGTTTTTCTTTTAGCATGCCAGGAACATTCCCAGAGTGACACTGATGCTCTCCCAGGCTGTCCAAATGTGTATTCATGGCAGGCTTCCGCTAAGCTGCTGAAACACTCTCCCACTCTGTTTGCTAGCTTGCCAGATGTGAATAAGCTCCAGTTAATTGAAAATACCAGATTTTGAATAGGTTGCAGTTAATTCAAAATGCTATGGCCAGATTGTATATGTGGGTAAACATTATGTTGCTAAATTTTAACTATTGCATCACTCTTCTGTGAAAACCAAATGACAGAAAGGTTTCTCAGATGTTTTGAACTTTTTCTTCTTGGGCTTCCAGTGCCCTTAAAGAAAAATATTCAGTGGATCTTTCCAAAGCAAGCTGAGCGCATCTGACATAACTGGAGGTCAGGTAGAGTAAATGGACTAGTTGTTTTTAAATGACAGCTGAAAACGAGGTGTTAACATCCTGAATTGTTTTCTGTCACTGCTGTGCAGTTGCATACCTACAGATGGGAGAAATTAATTTTCTGTCTGTCACTTCTCTTTCGCTTGTACCCTCCAGCATGCTAAACTGGAATTCAGACTTTTTGCTCAAGTGAACTTTTGTGGTTATGGCAAAGACAAGTTAGAAAAAAAATGTTTAGTTTTGTTGTCATTGCCTGTATGTCATATATTATGGAACATTTTTATTCCATTTGTTTTGAATTTGAGTGAGGCTGTCTGTGAAACCAGGTATGAATACTTGTTACACATTATCCCAGGTGTCTTAGTCCCCTGAGTAACCACATTACTCAGGATTATTGTTGTCAGAACTGGTTATAAAAAGAGGGAAAACTTCAGGTCAGCACTAAGGAGCAAAAAAAATAAAATTTCCTATTCATCTTAAGCTATAGCTCCTGGATGCAGCAACTGAATAATTCAGAAATGGGTTTTTTTCCCCCACAAAGTACCAGGAAACATAACATGCTTGCTATGGAAATTTATTTTTATTTCTGCAGCTAGGTGTTTATTATGGATAACCACTCCTTTATCTATCTGACCATCAGTCAAGTAGTGCATTCATACTCCCTACACAATATTTAAAAGAGAGAGATAGAGATTAAAACAAGAAACTTACAAGATAATTTCTTGGATAAGAAACCTGAAGAGCATTCAAACAAGAACTCACAGGTCTACAAAATCAGAAGTTTCCCATGTTACTGATAATGCTCTAGGAGAATTATCCAAGTGCTATGCCTTATAAAACTGCAAATACTGGACTCTTCTGGATCTTCAAGAATATCTCTCTGTGTCTACAATTTTGAATAGTCATGCTAAATTGGGATCTCTGCATGTGCTAAAATTATAGATTTTTCTGCCTTCCATGATGCTACTTGAATTAATGACACAGCTATGAATATACAGGAATGGATGTTGTGAAGAATTGGGAAAAGCCTGTGCCTTTCAGTATAACTGGATGAATCTATTAATATCATATGATTAAGGGAGAAACTTTAGGTTACCTCAGCAAGGAGGTTCCAGGCAGGAGAGTGTGTGCTAAGGCCAGGCACGTACCTGGAAAGGGCAGGTAGAATGACTGAAACTATTAAACCAAGCAGGCTGACGTCACTCCTAGACAGAAAGGTGAAAATCAGAATGCTGATATGGGATTTAATTATTTAAAATTTAAAAGATGGGAATATGATTCAGCCACCTTTTATGGCATGTGGGTCTAGTTTCATTTCTCTGATGAGATAAGTTTGGTTCGTTAAAGCAAATGTTTACATACCACAGAAACTGCCTTTCGTAAAGCCCTTGACTGCATGTTATTGTGATTAGAAGTCAACACTATCTGATACTGATTAAGTGCAAATTAAATGGATTTAGGCACCTGGTAGCTGGTATATATCAAAGTGGTGTCATGCAAGATTTATCACTGAATAGAAGTATTTCAAATGGGATTTTGCGGAGATCAGTTACAGGTCAGCACTATTAAATACTGTTTTATAAATTACTGGAAAAGTAAATATAAAAGCAGTGTGAATAAAATTTATGGATGATATAAAGTGTGTCAAAATATTGAGAATAGAGAAGCCAAGCTAAGCAATCTGGATTCCTTAAACTGGTAGGACGCAAACAAAAGCTGACTTCAGATGTCAGGGTTCCTGCCTGTAGAGACTCTTGCACGAGAAGCTGCACAGGCGGAGGATGCAGCTCCCGTGCCGCACAGTCCTTTTCCTTGGTGTGCTAGTTTGTTTGAGCAGAATGACACACTGACACTGCTTCTGGGACCTGATTCAATGTCGCTCCCTGGCTGGTGTTACATACTACATTGGGTCTGTCTGGTTACCCAGTTCTCCTATGAGTGCTGTTACAGACCGGTAGAAGGAGGTGCCACAAGTAAGGCTGATGTTAGCTGTTGGTTTCAGAATAACTTCTGTTAGCAGAGTATGAAAGTAATATTTTGAGGTCTTAAGTTATGCCTTCACTGTTGTAATTTATTTAGCAGCACTAACCCTCAAGAAAAGCTAGATAACACAAAGGGTTCATTCATATAATGTACAATTCATTCAGGGAAACTAAGTCTGCAGATTACAGCAGTTGCACAAACTGAGAGAGAAAGGAATTTTGAGCTGAAGGTTAATACTGTATTTTCCAGAATTGTTATGAGCTAAGGATGAAGTATTATAGAATTAAGATATTTGGGATTGCTGGGGTCTAAAACTTTAATATAATTTTGTATGTGTATAAACGTAATTACATATGTATGTCTATCTGCCTGTTCTCTCTCTGTTACACAATGGTATCAAATTTTACAAAGAATAGAAGGAATTTCAGAAACTTAAGGCAAATTACTGGCTTGCCCAGTGATTTACATTAGGATAAATCCATACAGCTACTGAAAGGAGGGGCTGCAGTTCTTGTTTCTACTGCATCTTTTGTGTTGGCACTAGCACTTGTATACTTCTTTGTGGGGAGGGCAGAGCAAGGAATGGTTCTTTCTAAAGCAAATTCAACCAGGAAAGGTATCTTCCAGCTCAATTACATCCTTGACCTATCCTGTTGTGAGGTCTTTTGGGTTGTAATTCCTGATGCCAAGTAAGCACAAGGGAGACGCAGCCTCTTCATGGAAGTGCTCCAGACTTGCATTGGATCAGGGCCTTGAGTGACCTCACAAGACACTTGAATTCAGTTTTGCAAGTCTCCTTGCCACTGCTTTCCTTTCTTACATGTGAGATTTCCAAACCTGTGGGTTACTTACTTGTCTGACCCTTTTTTGCATACCTGTTCCTCTTGAGATTGCTAGGTTCATTTCCCCAGTGGAAGGTAACTTCCAAGAGGCCGAAGCTGTTTGTAGCATTCTTAAGGACAGCATAAAAGTTTTGCAGATGAAAATAGAGGGGTTTATTCTTCTGTTTTGTGCCCTGGTTGAAATATTCCAGCATAATACAAAGGGACATTAAACCAGAAATGGATCACCTGTATTTCTTTTTCTCTTTTGGGTTCTCCTTGCCACACCTGGCAAATCACTCACTCAAAAGGACAAGAGTGAAAAATGGATGGTTTGACCTCCACAAAGCAAATGTAGTCCAAGTTGATTACTATATGGTATACACAGTATGAAGGTATCAGGTAAAAACTTCCAAGACCTTGTGAAAAAAAATACCAACTTACTTTAAATAGAGTTTGAGATGGCCACGAGGAAAGCCTCTACACAGCACTACAGATGACTTCTCCTTATTTACCAGAAGGTTTACAAATCACATTTGCTAAAAGATTTAATCCAGCATTACTAGCACCCATTCATGCTGCTGTGTATCTGTGGAAAAACTTTCAACAATGCCTTGAACAAGTAAGAAAGAAAATACTGAGACTGGTAAAATCCAAGTGATGTTTACAGGCCTGAAAGTTAGCAGCAGTGACGCTCTGAAAATGCCAGTGAGAGCCATATGTGAAAAGTGAAAAGAAGCACCGGGTCTGCTGGAACACGGATGCTGTTGCAAGGCCAGGGACACTCCTGTTAGCATCTCTAAGATTCATTAAAAGTACATAAAGAGGATGAGCTCTCCTGGAAATTGAAACAAACCATTTAATAGCAAAACAGCCGTTTTCCTTGCCAAATTTTGCATTGCATATTCCTTTTTCCTTTTTGGAATAAAATATTGATCTACCTGAAACACTTCAGAAAACCTTGAATAATTGCCCCACAGAGATATAAGAGAGACAAATGTCAGACACAGAAACTCATGTTTAATGCATTAAAATGGCTGGGAGGACCCGACTCCCTCTGCTGTGAGAACTGATAAGGGGAAGGGCAGTAGCTGTGGAAGAGGAGCAGGACTATTCAACAGCTCCCTGAGGTGCTACCTGGCACTTCACCATGGCCTTTGGAGACTCAGTTTTCGTCTGCTGCCCCGCCACCTGTAACATCACTGTCTTCTTCCCCAAGAAGCCAAGCATCGCACCGGCTGTGACTGACAGGGCCACAGCTTTCCAGGGCAGGCAGGGGAGTGGAAAATAAACAGATCTGAGGGACATCATTACTGCTGCTGCAGGCAGTGGAAAATAAACACAGCTGAGCTTCACAGAAAGGTCCTTTCTTTGACCACTTGCAACTTCAAATTTAAATCTAATAATCTGGTTGCAGCATTTCTCCTTCTGGGTGTAAATAGGTGAGTTAAATAAATGAAGCTAGGAAAGAGGAGAGGGCTGGGGAAAACAAGGAAAAAGCAGGTCGATTGCAGCAGGAAGCAAGCATAAACATGTGGCTTCTCCTGGCCTCCCTAGGCGTGCTTTCCACTGAGGTGTGTATTACTGTAACAGATGGGTAGTCTGTGAAGTAATTTTGGGGGAAAATTAAAGTACTCACAACTGGACAGTTAGGAAGTACTATTATTAACAGGTGTAAAGATCTGTAACTAGCACTGCCTGATGGGCAACTGGGGGAGCATGCTAGGGCACTGGCTGAGCCAGTGTAGCAGGACTGTAGCACATTGGGGAGTTTTCACACCCACAGCTCCCACTGCAAGAGCTGCTCATCTGCTCTGTGGACACCAGGCAGAGGCTGAAGGGAGCTGTGGTGGCTGGCACTTAGCTGGTGACACAAGTATGTCCCAGTTGTCTTGGTAGTGCTTCAATTTTGATCAAGCACTTTGACCAAGTTGCTCTTTATTTCGACTGTGACCTTACTGGTTCTGAACATGTATCCCATAGATGCCAGTGAGCGTGTTCACAGGTAGCATAAACCTGTTTTACCGTCTGTGATCTGAAACAGTGCCTACTCTGTCTCATGAGATTTCATTATTGGACTTGAAGGTGGCAAGGCAGGGGGGCAAGGAACTGCAGTGAAGGTGGACCAACACTCTGATAATGGAAACAGCTTATTTTGGTGGGCACCTGAATGATAGTGGTCTACTACTGTGTTGCTTAATGCACAGCATGCTGAAATAGCTCTTGTATTTCATGATAAAATGCAGTCTTTCTCTTCCATTTTTTTTTGAGATAGGAAGCTTTTTCTGCTGCTCGTATATGACTTCTATGCTCCTCTTGTCACTCTACAAGCCATATTGGTGCTCTCATTTATGCAAAGAGATTTTCCAACATTTAGTCTATGCTGAACTGCTCAGAAATTGCATTACATTTTTTATCATCTAAACCTGCAGTCTTTCAATAAAATCCGACTGTAGCATGGAGATATGTGTAATATATTTAAAACTCTATAAAGTCTTCCATATGTAAAACAAATTAAGCTTTAATATTGCATCCCAGGCTATTATGCTGGTGAGAGACCAGTGTTCTGCCTTTGGACTTCATGGGAACATTGCTGCCTTTTGGAAGGAACATGTAGGATGATGTGTTATATACCTGATGTATGTTTGAAGCTGTGACCTTTGAAATACCAGGGCAATAAAAAGGTGATATTTCAAAGGGTAGGCTGGTACAGTATGTACTGAAGTAAAAATAATGACGGCTTGTCACTTTGTGCTGTCTCAGCAAGAGTAACTAGCTAGTTTGGGTGCAGAAACAAGGACGCTATGACATTATCAAACTCAGCATAGATTGCAGAACCCACCAAAAAATTCTGATATTTGGCAGCTCAGCTTGCTGCTGCTTGATGCAACCCGAACTAGCTTGGTTAAAGGTATACAGCCCCAAAAGAGCACATCTACTTCATGCGAATCTAATACGTGATTCCACAGGACTAAAACTTGCCTACCTTAAACATCAATTGTGAGAATGAAATCCTAGTCCTGAGATTGCAGTAGATGGTGGCAAGGACTAGTTCAGCTCTTGGACCATTCTAATGAGATCTGTGACTATTGGGCTGTAATTTTAAAATACGGAAATGATGCTTCTGAACTTGCCTGTCACTCAAAACACTTTGTCTTGTTTCTGCTGTGGACAGGTTCCACTTGCATTTTAGTGACCAAGTGATTCCTGCAGATTTTTTCCTGACTGAATGTATCCTGTCAGGAAATGACTTTATAAGTGTTCACATACTTTCTGAGAGCAAAAGGTTAGAAATAGCTGATGCTTCCCTTTTTTTCTTCTACCACCTGATAAGGTTCTTCATTACTGTCACATAACTGTTCCAACTCCTTGCTTATTTGGGAGAGAAGATACAAAGAAAAATTGACACTCTCTTCCCCCTTCCATTTTATGCAACATAGATTTTGAAATGGATTTTCAAGGATACAAACTCAGTACAGGCTGGTCTCTCTCCTTTACTTGTTATGTTATGTTTTCAATTTTGCTCTTAGTACATTAGCCACACACATCCTTACACATTGGGCTGTTCATTTAATAGCACAACTTACACTAAAAAGAACGTATATTTAGGAAATGCAAGTCCTATATTTGTAATCAAAAGGCAGTATCCTTTTTTTAACAGATCTGAGGTTGTTAAATTATGAAATCTTTCCTTTCCATCTTTCTCTTCAAAACAATTAGCCTTTTAAAATAGAAGCCAAAAAAAACATCCATGGACTCAATGTTTAGTCTGAGAGTGTGAAAGCTACATCTCCTCTTTTCCTAGTTCACAGTAGAGTTCAATCTTTATTATTGTAAAAAAAAAAAATCCAAGTAGTTGCACAATATTCTTTTTCTTTGTTTTTATTTTATGCAAATTTCTGTGATAAACTTAAAAGGGGCATTACAAAGTCTAAAGTCTTTTTGCAAAAAACTCAATGCAGCTTGAAGAATTGACTTAAGATGCTTCATTTGTGCGTACATATTTGAATATAACTCCAGTGTAAAACAGAAATATGCTGATGCTCAGATAACCTTTCTGATTTTATACGAAAATTGGACACAGCACATTTACCATCTTGGTAAAATTACCAAAATTGGAAGCACACATTTACCATCTTTAAAAATACAGTGAATGTTATTTTGTCTATTGTAATATTTGGAAAATCTTTTACCTGCAGTTAGGATAGCCTGATTATAAATTTGGTAGAGAATTCAAATATAGAATTTCCATAATTTACACCTTCTCCAGCATAGTAGCAGTTATTCTGCATGCTTCTCAAATCTGACAAAACCCAAGGCTGGGCCTGAGGTTGCCACATCAAACCCTTGGAGAAATGTAGGTGTCTGATCATGTAAGAGGTGCATACTCACATGCGAGGCTATTTTGTGGAAGCTCCTTGCTGAGCATAGACATATAGCGCCAGCTCCCACAGAGTCCTGTGGCACATCCAGCCCAGCTCTGCTGCCCCAGCTACCCTGCTCATTGCTGGACACCCCAAGGGGCAGCAAATTTATGTCACTGCTTGCCAACAGATTCCTCTTCAGAAGAGTGTGAAATGGGCATGACATGGATACAGACTTGACAGGTCTGTATTCCCTAGCCAGCAGCTGGCTTCTGCTTTTGATAGAAGAGTCTGTCTGGAGTCTGGTTAACACTTCCAATAAAATTTTTATGTCAGTGGAAATTTTTTGTTTCTGAGAAATATACACATTACCATTCCCAATGAAGGAAAAATAAATAAATTCCCCAGTTACCTCTGGTTGCTACCAGCACTGAGCCTAAGCTTCCCTTACAATCCTTTTATAATAGACAAAAATCCATTGTATCCCACAACCATATCAGATTTCTGTAGTTGCCATGTCTGACAGATGGGCTTTACATTATGTCCACCTGGTCCATGGGGTACGGCTTATTGCAGATACAGAAGGAAATGAATGTCTCACCATAAAGGGACTAAGCAGAGAAGACCTAGGAGAAGCAGCTGGAAAGCCAGTCAATCCCCACAGTGGGAATATCCGCACCGCTCATCCTGGGCAGGTGTTCCTGGCACAAGCAAACCCACCACTACAACTGGCAGGCGGCTGTAATGACTCTCGTCAGAGAAACCAGGTGGTGAATGGCCATGGGGTCTGCAGCCCCATTGCCCCTCAGCAGCCAGACTGGCACGCTGTGTTGTAGACTGGTGGGTTTGGCACTTTCATTGACTACAGGAAAATCAGAAAGTTTCTGCTTTTTTTTTTTTTTTCAAGTATCTCTTGTTATTTGCCTTTTAGGATATGTAGCCTGGTCCACATCTTTTGTGTTGGCGTTTCTTTATTATTGTATATGGGAATAACACGGCAAACTCGGCAAAATAAATGCTCTTTTGCATTTTCAATGTCTGTGCTTTGTTGGATCTGCCAGTCTCTCCAGCAGGAAACATAGCTGTAACTCAGGAAGGGTTTCAATTATCTTCTTGTTTGCTGGAAATAAAAAGAAACCTCAAACTGACATGTTTCTGAAGAAGAATCCCAAGGGATACATACTTCATACCACAGAAACTGGAAAGAAGAAAAAAAAATAAAATAAAGGAAAAAAAAGAGAAAAGAGAAGAATTCCTAAGCCACTTCAAAGTCTCCACTGGCCCAACCAAAGGGAAACAGAACATGAGTAAATTCATTATCTATTTACTAGCATCTTACTGTCAGCCATGTCTTAAAACCTTAGTATTGTACATGCTGGGGCACCTTACTGTCCTGCTAATGAGTTGGCCTGTCACATCTTCAAGAGCCCAAGAAGGAAAAAAATCAGAAACAGAGTTTGCAAATATATGTGTAACCTACTGAAGGAACACATGGACTTCAAGGAATTGTGAACTGTGGATGATTGTAGAGAGGTCACAGTTTGCCTCCTGAACAATCTCCACTGAGTTTTATCATGGGAAGTACATCTCACCAACTGTCATCATCACATGAGTAACTGCAGAACAGTATATAGCACTCTTCTTACTCCTGCATGTTAGCACCAACATTCTCTGAAAGCAGAGGGATTTCTGTCTTCTCCCAGTCTTCCTGAAGGCATTGCCCAGAGATAAGTCTTGAGCCTCAATAGTCCTAAACCTATCTGTTGCTTCCATACTTTGGGAGCATATATGACAAGATGGGTGGAGTCAAGCAACCATTTGATATATATATAATCCCCTGTCAATAAGATGAATATTGGAAAGTCTATTCAGAGTATCTCAAATGACTTTGACAAGAAGCCATTTTACAGTACAGTCTGCTGCTCTAGTGCACACTTTCTTAATGCTGCTGTTATTCACAGGTTGCAGACAGCCAAAAAGTGTTCCCACTCAATTTTTTCATTCATAGAGGGTTTTTTTTTCAGCCTGTACAGGAAGCCATAATATAGGCTATTTGTGTCACGTGAACCTTGCCAAGGTGAAGATAATGTCAGCTGTACCAGCTCATTTCCAAACAGTTCAGTAACCTGTCAACAAACAGCTGGAGTCACCCTAGCTAGCAGCGCTCCAGGCCTCCAGCCCAGCGTTAATGGGTGATTGATTGTTCCTGTTGCTGGCAAAACAGAAATATGTTGCAGATATCTAAAAAGATAAGGGTAAGGAGCTGTCTTTTGGTCTGGTATCAGTATGTAGCTTAAGACATCACTCACCTGTGGAGATGAACAGCAGCTCCAGCTGATGATGTAGGACAGGACCACTCAGTTACTGAAACCATTTAGGCTGTGGTGCTGGGGTTGCTCAGGAGAAAACAGTGTGTTGGGTCAGCTAGATACTGTACAACTCTTTCAGAGCTGGTAACTGGAGAGGTCACTGGGAAAAGCCTTGAAGAGGAGAAGGGCTTTCTCTTGGGAGGAATTGGGAATTCCTTCTTAGAAATGTGGGAGATGTTATGGACCCAGAGGAACAGTGAGGTCTGGTGCAAAATATTCTTGTGGCCTGAATGTGGACCAAAGCATTATTTGTTGAGTAATGTTGGTACAAGATCACATTTTCAAATCTTGCTGAATGACTCTCCTGCTGATTTTTACTGTTGAGAAATCTGCTGTGGATTTTGTTGGGCATAGCCATTACAAGTAAAGAAGTGGAAAGTGGTTGGGGTAATTGAAGATGCAAAGAAAATGTCGAACACCGAGTCGATTTATTTGAGCTGGAACTTCACTTCAGATAACTGTTAATATTGCAAAACTTATTAAATAATTATAAGCACTAGCACTTGAAACAGCTAAAGCTTTCCCTCCCTGTCTGGTCTAAAGTACCATGTTTCCGATATCGTAGTATCATGAGACGTTGCATTTGGGCTGCTGATTCACTTGGAATGCACTTCGTTTCTTCAGTACTAAATGACCTCTAATGGTAGTGTTTCGTATATAAATCTACCACTACAGACACTGACCTACCATGCTTAGCTTGTGACAGATGATGAGGTCATAGCATCCTCTATTGCTATCCCTCCTATTTCAGACTTTCAGCAGAGTATAAGTGAAGAATGAAGCCTTTTTTTCCCCCCTCTTTGAAAGAGCAAGTTACTTCAAGCACCTGTCTCCTGAGTAGGAGGGACAGGCTGTTGAAACATGGCTTCTTTTATTTGAATGTCTCTTAGCATTAAAGAAGAGCTAGTTTTACTCACTTTCATTTTGTGATGTGTTAACTGAAGTCAATAGCAGAAGTAATTATTTTATGCAAAATGAAATCAGTATTTAAAAGTTTTTTATGTAAATTCTGATGCTTCATTTTGGAGTACATGTTTCAAGTAATAAAATTTCCTGTTGTTTTTTTTATTTAATCAATATTGGTGCCAAAGCATGCAGAAAGCTAATATTCTACCACAGAAAGCTGAAAGAAATAAGTTGGTTTTTTTTCAGAGAATGAAAGTTCACTTCTTGGCCTTGCTCACACAGATTTCTAAGAATTTTAAGGTATTCTGACACCTTCAGGCTATAAGAAACATGCACCCCTTTAAAAGTCTCCTGTTCTCCCCAACCTATGAGTTCCCAAAGTAAACAAAATTGGGTTGTTGTTTGTTTGTTTGTTTGTTTGTTTGTTTGTTTGTTTGTTTTTTCCATAAATGCTTTAATTCTAATACAGTTCTAAGCTCAAAATTCTGTTGTTGAAAAGAAAATGGAACTACCTTCAGTTTTTAGAGACAGCTGGTAGTATTTCCAAAATCATGAAAATATGTGCTGCAGCATTTTCCGTCAGGAGTTGAACAATTTTATCCACTTCTTCCTTCAATTACACCCTCAGTGTTACTGGGAGAAAAAGTAATGAGAGGTGTTTAAGCAATAAAGGAAAAAGGGAAGAAATAAAAGTAGATGTTGTTGCCAGAATAATGGAACTCCAAGGACAGTGACTACATTTTCCTCTCTGTACATCAGCTTACAGGCAGAAAGAGTTTTCTTAATGGCTAGATTTAATTTTATTTTTTTTTATTTAACATTAATTGAGTGTTTATTTCCTCCTCTCTGTTTAACATGGATTATGCCAGTGCGTTTGTGTAATATTCTGTAGACTTTTTCCCTGAGAACTTTTTTAAAAACATAATTCTAGCAGTTCTAATTCCTTTTAAAATTAATCAAAGTGTGGATCTGAACTACAATCACAGACTTGTTGGTTTCATGACCGACTTTAGAAGAGAAATTAATAGAGAAAAAGAAAAAAGAAAAAAACATAGAAAAAAAACATAGAAAAAGGAGAAGGGAAGGGAAGGGAAGGTGAAAAAGGAGAAAGAAAGGAGAAAGGAGAAAGGGGAAAGGAGAAAGGAAAATTTCTGGCTTTCTGCTTTTCTTTTATCAAATGAGTTTGAAGTGTCATAGAACTTCTGAAATTTTAAAAAAGAAATAGAACAAAGGTAAAAAACCCCAACAAAACAGTTAGCCTCTCTCTACCAAATATTTACAATTATGTATATTCTTAGCCAAAATAACCATTTAACCTAATGTTCTTCATTGCCCATAATGTCATCTCCGGCTGTCTCCAGTGATCCTGATGTTGGAGATCACTGGTTACTGGTTAAAGAATACAGGTTATTGATGATTTGGTTCTACTTCTCCAGTGTCAGATGTGCTACTTTCCTACTGTCCAACCACTTCACTCTTAATTCATGACCCAGCCAAGGCTATCATGGAGTTTGTTCTCTGCTGAGTCCTATCAGCATATCTTAATGATTAAAACATTAATTTCTTACAGTGGTTGCAAAGATGACATCCGATTCTACAGAAAAATAAACATCTGAAGGTAGGAATCAGCTAAGCATCTGAGCCAGCAATTAACCTTCACATTAAAGTCTCTGGAGAAAAACAGGCCCTTACAGGGCATAATTCCTAAAGCAGATACCTAAAATAGCACAGCTGAACCCAGCCCTGGAAGTGCTGATTTCTCTCCATTGAATACAGCAGCAGCCTTACAGTGCTTAGCTTGGAAGTGGAGGTAGCCATATCATGGATGTCTAGAATCTGCTATTTCCTTGCTCAAGTGTCTGATTTATGGAAGACTCTGCTCTAGGGTAAGGTTGCCTTCGAGTACACAGAGCTGATTATTCCTCTGGCACTTGCAACACAAGTATCTGGGAGCTGACTTTGCAAGAGAGATTAAGCTTAATTCCTTCCCACCTCAGCGTGCAATACCAGGTTTCAAACACTGCTTGAGAGAGCAAAGAGCTTGGCGGGACAACAGACTTCCTTTGCCTTGGGTTTCTGACTGGCTGCTCAGATCCCATGTGGGAGTGCCACAGGAGCAGAATGATGGTGGAGTGGCCTGGTATGATGAAGTGTACCCTCTTTTTTTCCTGTAGATCTCCTGGGGTTGCCATTTAATGATACTCAAAAGCTGCACCAGAAGACTGTTTACGGGTAAATGTAACAAAACCCTTGGGAAGAAGGTTCCAGTTTCAGGAGGTTTAAATAATACTCAACAGCAAGCCTTGGGTAACAGGGGACAATGGAAGAATGGGGGAGGCATATTTCCTTTAAAGTAGATGAAAATTTGCATGTGTTAGCTACCGTCTGCTGGTCTTAAGCTAAAATCCTTCAGATACCATTAAAATAATTTTCAGATAGTTAGGAAGAGGAACCATTTGAATATTTCTGTTCAGTCTATATGATATGAAGTAAATTAAAATTAACTGAATGCAGTGAAGCTATTTGCATAGTTAGGGAATCTTAAAATAACTGAGACTTTGCAGGAAGTAGGATCCTTCCTACTACTATTGCAAGCCAAATACCATAAAAGGATTTTTGTATCTAAAGTCCTAAACAAAGACTCAGAAGTATAGGGTGAACAAAGTCATCCACTCCAGTCTCTTACACACAGGTTTATCTGCTGCACTATTTTGAGTATATTATCTAATCTCCCCTTAAGTATTTCCTTCTCTGATAGTCCAGGGGTTTCTCTTGGCAGAGTGTTCTATTGATGAATAACTCTTGTTTGGAGGTTTCTCCTCACATCTAATCTAAATTTTTTATGTTTTAGGCGAACATTCTCCATGGTCAACCGTGATCAAGTCTCACTCTTTCATCTTGTTTCTCTTAAAAACTCCTTAAAAGTTCCATATTTTGTTTAAATTACATGTCCTTTCCATCTTGTTCCTAATATCTTGCAGCTTTCTTAATGTTCTTCATCTTTGCTGCTTTCTCATCTTCACAGTGTGAAGGTCAAAGGATATCCTAAGTAAGGCTTCAGCTGTCATGATTTTTTACCTCCCTACTCCTAAATACAGTTCTTTGAATAAGTATTCTTTATATACCAGTAGTATTTCTGATTTTCATTTGTATAGACACAAAGTCTAAAAATGCATTATAATGAGTTGTTTTCCACCAGTTTTGGAACAAAAATAATTCACTGTGGTGCTGTAAGTAGTGACTAGGACAGATCGCCTTTTATTAAAAACATTTGGTTTTGCAATATACACACATTCCTCCTTATGTGCTGTATTCCTCTCCCTGATCTGTGAATCCTGTGACAAAAGTTGCTGTTGACTAGTCCTTCAGCTTTCTACATAACATGGACCTGTAAAGAAAAACTCACACGTTTCCTTTAAGTACTCAGAACTCCCAGAATGTAAAATTTTCCCTGGCCTTTCCTGTCTTTCAATTTATGCATACAATTAGGCTCAAAGAATGTTTCTGCCAGAATATATACTATGTAAAACTAATAACCAAACTAATCTGTATGTTCTACCAACATATAATCTTGTTTCACTTGAAATAATCTGCTTACTATCCATATTAATCAATATTTTCTTAGTCGTGTAATTTATCTTCACATGCTTGTTGGCCAGCAGTCAAATCTCATAGCTTAAGGAACCTAAACAAAGTGTCTAAGCCAGATAGGCAGCCACCCCTCTACGATCATTTGAGACGTACACCTCTCTCAGGTAATCCACTTATCTAGGGTCTGAGAAATAGTAGCATTTCTCTTCCAGAGACTGCAGAAGAGCTTACTGTGACTGGACTCCCATTTTCACTACTTCACCTCCTTTATAGTCAGGAAAAGTGAATTCATTGGGAAGAAGTGCAGTTGCCAAGCCGTGAGTCCTCCAGAAGCACTAGGGAAAGTGTGTCAACCAGGCATGAGTTCTATGCTGCTCTCATGGCAAGCAAGGGAATACGCAGATCTACACTGCCTTTCCTGCCCACACCAGCTCTGGACCACTTTTCTGCGTTCATTTAGGATTTTCCAGGTCAAACACTTTCTTCAGTCTCCTACAGTATTACATGGGATGCAATATTGAAATTCAGCTAACAAAACCTGCTTCATTTACAGCATCATTCTTCTCCTCCATGCAGCTCAAGATCGTATTACCCATTTAACTAATCTGATAATCATGTCAGTTCAAATACTAAAGAACGTTTCTAATAGCCCCATCGTTGGGGCAGTATGCTTAATATGAAAGGTGCTGCAGTTAAAAACATCTTGAAAGGACTTTAAAAGGAAGTTTCAAGCACAGCTGGGCAGCATTAAGCATCACTGTGTTTACAATCCCCAACGTTGATGTTGACATGAAAACAATTTCTACTGTCTGGAGTCCTGCAGCATTAAGAACTAAGTGTTTTCCAAATGTCCTTCTTAGTATAGGTATTCTGAGTGGTTTTCCCCTGGACCCTAAGGATTTTCCACCATTCTGAAAGCCTACTTAATTGTCTGGTTTATTTTCCGAATGCCATTTTAATCCATCTCTAATCTTCGTTAATAACAACACTATAATTACTTCGTTAACTTTTCCAGATAAAGCATTTAAACCCTTCAGGAGAAAATAGGGGTTTTTTTTGCTGGATCTTGTACTAATTGCTTCATCTAACACCACAGCTTTGAGCTTTAAATGTATCTAATGAAAACATAAAGCTCTTGTTTAGAGTAAGCGTGTTGCTGAAACCTGGAGAACACGTGGTGCAAGAGCGAGGATAGTAACTTGCTGTATTACATAGCTTTTAATGATGCATTTTGAAACACTGATGAGGAAGAAAGCTCAATTCATTTCCCAGGGGTAAAAATAATACCCTTAGACATTAGCCTTTAACTTGTTTTGACATCTTTGTTCCTGTGTAAAGGTTAAGTAATATGGTCAAATTTTATAAGTAATGCTTTATTAATGAAGTAACTTGCATTAAGGTTGTAAAATTGAACACCAGATCAGGAAATAATAAAAAGTAAGGGTTGTATCATAAAGTTAACTGATCCGTACAGCTAGCATTCCCCAGATAAGGTACATGCTCAGCTGCCTACAGCATGTGCAGTTCTGAGTTACTGCTTCTGAATACTTTAACCTTTTAGTTTCTTCTCTCTTGAATGTTTTTACTTACAGCTTGAATTGAATGGATGTACGTTCTTATGTTAATTTTACTTTGCATTCCTTGGAAGAAGAGAATAGCATATCGAAACCTTGTGCCTTCTTTTAGCAGAGTAGATAAACTACGTCTGTCTACATAGTTCTTTGTCCTGAGTTTGTTGCTGGTATACCTGCCACCATGGAAATCTTGTGGTTGATGTCCCTGTGTTTGTATGGTTATAGTGAGAGAATGAGTGGCTGAGAGACAGCAGCTTCAGCTCCTTCTCAGATGTGTAATTGTCATTTAGGTACCTCTAGTGCATTTCAAGGTGAAGTCAAACGTCTTCAGTGGGTCACTGCAGAAGGTAATTTAGCATGAAGGTTTTCAACTTTTCCTTGGAATGAGATGGAAGCACTTTCACAGGCCACTCTGAAGTGTCTTCTGGAAGGCAAAAATGATTATCTGGTGAGTAGTAAAGAGCCATTTTGAAGGCTACTTCTCTGCTGCGAGTCATTGGATTGGACATTTAAGTTGATCAGCACATGCCTATACATTAGGAAAGAAAGAATTTTCCCTAGCATTTCAGACCTATTATATTTTCTTGTGGAGGGTTGACCCCAGCCAGCAGCTAAGAACACACACAGCTGCTTACCCACTTTCTCTCCTCTACTCTGATGAGACAGAGGGAAAAAACAGGAAGAGCAAAAATGATAAAATCCATGGGGCAAGATAATCACAGTTCAATAGGTGAAGGTGGGGAAGCACAGCAAAGTAATAAGAATCACCACCCGCCAAGGCAGACCAACGCCCAGCCAGTCTCCAAACAATGGTCACTTTGGAAGCCAACCCCATTCTTCTTACTCTATCTTGCTTTTTATTGCAGAGCATGACATCACATGGTATGGAATACCCCTTTGGCCAATTTGGCCAATCAGCTATCTTGCTAGTGTCCCCTCCCAGTTTCTTGCCTACTCCCAGCCTACTCATTGGAGTGAGGGAAAAAGGCAGCCTCGCACACTGAGGTGGTGCAAGTACTCTTCATCAGTAGCTAAACATTAGTATGTTATCAACACAGTTTTAGCCAAAACACAGNTACTCTTCATCAGTAACATTAGTTACTGAAACATTAGTATGTTATCAACATTCATTCACCGAAACATTAGTATGTTATGAACACAGTTTTAGCCAAAACACAACACAATACCAGCTACTATGAAGGAAGTTAACTCCATCCCAGCCAGTCCCAGTCAGCTGGTTTTCTCCAGCCACCAGCTTGCTCGGAGGAAGCTGTACTCAACACCAGGGCATTGTGTTCATAGCTTTTTCACATGTTGAATCAAAAATCTGAGCATTACTGTGTACCTGTGCAGACCGCAACAATATCTTACAGTGCAAGGTTAGCATACTGCACATAGAAGTTATTTTAATGGCAGTGTGGAAATGACACTCGTCGACTTGGAAATAGTAATGTATTCAGGGTTTTAGGTTTTTAAGCCTTTGGCATGGAAAGAGAGATGCAATATGCCATTGCACATCTTTGAGGAGCCTTGTATGTTAAACAAAGGATGTTAGAACTGAATCTAACTTATTTGTAAGAAACTCTGCTGCCATTCTAGCTGAGCACATTACTTGATTTGAGGGCTGGGTAATGTAGCTGAGAACAAACAATGAACTATTGAGTGAATGATCTCATTGCACCCCACAAGAACAGAGCACGCATTGTGGGATGCTCAGTGATGCACATCTCCAAGGGAAACTGAAGATATAAAGATGCAGATACCAAGATGAGGTATGAAATCTTGTCCATATCAAAGTGAAAGGAAGTGTTGCCATTGAATGGAAGGGATTAGAACTTTGAGAGTGCATTAACAGCTTAATTCTGGAAACTGTGGGGCAACAGTTCTGTGCAATGAAACTTGAGAGATTTCTGTTGCTTTAAACTTACCTGGCTAAATTTATCCAGCTTGTTGAGTTGCTCAAGTGTGGACAATTTCAGCCTACAAAGAACTTCAGACCCAAACCTTGTTATTAAATAAGAATTCAGTAAAAGGAGACTGAATCTGATGTTCCACCCTGAGCTTTTAATAGGAAAAAAAAAATAATCAAGGGAGCTATATAAACACTCATGGCAAGATTAGGGACTAGCATTGTTTCATATATAGGCAATGTGTATTGTGGAAATGTGTGTATAGGAAATACATTTCTTGATGTATTACACTTATCTATTCCGTTCAATCAAAATTCACCATGGAAATTTACACTAGGTTTCCATTTCTGGTATGGCAACTTAAAGAATGACAGGACAGTGTATTAAAAAAACAGGCAGAAACGGGAGAAGGAAAATCCATCAGTCTTTTAATAGGAGAAAATATTTCTTATAAACTGCCTTCTGAGATTAAGAAAATAAGGCCAGTGAGGCATGCAACTGGAAGTAAAGAGAAACACAGGAGTACTCTGATAGTCACCGAGGTCCTGATGGGGACTGTGGTTCTTGGCTCTGCTGGACAAAGGTCAGTGAGCTTACAAACAGTTACTATCTAAACGGCAGGAGCTAAGCTAACCTCAATAAACCATTTGTATCAATCGTGTACGGGAAACAAGCTAATGACACACTAAATGAGAGCATCTATTTAACGCTGAGCTTTTGCTGGAAACAACTTGGAGCTCTGTAACAAAGAAAATAATGCAGTGTCATAAATTGCATTTATTTCTAATGAATCTTTTCATTCCTAACATTAAAAATAACATAATTTAGAGATCTTTTCAGAGTTTTCCCTCTATGCCCTGACTCTGAATGCAGGTTCAACCACACTATACCTCTTCCTGGAGAACCGGAAAGAATCATGGCATTACTTACAGATAATGTGGCAGCAAGGTAAATGGAAGTAAGTCTAGGTTACTTTCAGGTTCAAAAATTAACTGGATTGCTTCAGGGTTATATACTTAAAAAAAAAATATAGAGAGAGATAACTTCACAGAAATAAAAAAGATCTGACTATGATATCATATTATACGCCATAATTCTATATATATACACACCCATACCATAATAAACTGATGTTAACACTTTAGCAGGGGCATGTAGGGAAAGCATAGCTAAGTTTCTTTCTGATTTATGTCTGAGGAAATAAATATTTTACTACAAGTGTTTTTTAAGTAAAGGGATTCTCTTTTACACAGATACCATAGGTAGGATTTGGGAAACATTTTCATAGGTATGCCAGAATATAATGAAATCACATTTTGGAGGTGAGCAACTAAAGCATAAAATGTCATTCCTAGCTATACAACCCTAAATCCTGTAACTGATTGGAGGTAAAAGGGGTATGTCAGGTGCACAATATTACAGCTAGTTGAGTTTTTGGCATGAAACTAGGGGAAATACAGCACATGTACAGGCACCGAAGAAGTGATAGGAAAATCCTCAATTGAGGGAGTTTCTCTTGATAAATGAATACATTTATCATGGGCTCTGGGTTGGCTACTAGAAAAAGTACTAGCCTACGGACAGAAAGGCAGCCACAGTTGAAGTAACATCTCTTTTAGCCCAGTAGACCTTTTGAACTTCCTTTGTTGTTGCAGTTTTTGGAATCTGATGGATTTTAATTGGCTTACTTCATTGACAAAACCTGATACTCTTTCAGGAACTGGTCACAAGCTCATTGGTGGTAAGGGAATATATGACTGTGTAGTCCAGTGCAAATGCTTTGTCACAGAAGCATGAACTTGGCAAGGCTCTTCTCAAGCAGTGAAGCCACAAGTGAGTTA
The DNA here is from genome assembly GCA_013400555.1 of Jacana jacana. NCBI lineage: Eukaryota > Metazoa > Chordata > Aves > Charadriiformes > Jacanidae > Jacana > Jacana jacana. Next base: position 53,361 of record VZTM01009281.1, on the reverse strand, counting down.
TGTGTCCTGAAAAAAGTCTCATGACGACCATTACACCAAGCCCCCGGCCACATATTCCTGAATCCCTATATATTGTACAGAAATACTCTTTTAGATGTATTTATTGAGTGTCTTACAACTTTTATTGGTATTGTTTTTCATTTTTCTCAACTTCTAAGCCAAGCTCCTGCACTATCATGAGGTTGAATGTTTATGCCTCAGGGGAAGAAGAAAATTATGACTAAAGAAGTATTGAAACCATTAGGAATGGTCATTAGGAATAGCTTTTCTGTGCAGTGTATTATTTGATAATCTTTAAGTCATATATTACATGGGGATAAAAAAGCTGTAATCCGTTGGATAATGAAAATTCCCAGCTTTTGGGTGGTAGTCTGTTGTTTCTAACCCTCCATAGGTCACTAGGAAGCCAAATTTGTGTCTCCTGTCTGTTTCAAGTTACGGGCAATACATCTAGGGGAAAGAATGAAAAAAAATTGGGTTTAGAATTCAATGTACTTTTTCTTTAAACATCAGCCTCTCATCATTTGATGAAATCTTTTAGCTTTTCTAAAATTCAGTCATTTTAAAAAATGTTGGATTCCTCTATCATTTGTTTTAGTCTTTTTTTAAATCTTTCCTCATGCTTTTTGCTGCCTATCCCCCCTTGCATATTTTACCTGGTAGAAAGGCCATAATTAACAGGTGAATCTTGTCTGAATAGAATAAAGGGAAACATTTTACATTGTTTTCCCTGTCATTAATTAATTGCCTGATGAAGTTCTTCAAGACATGTAAGTTGTGGCTGCAGAAGGGGGTTAGTGAGTATGCAAGAGGATTAAAAAATATGTGAAATGCACGTGTCACTGCTCTGCAGAGTGAAGTATATGCTTGTTTTGGGTACTCCCTCTATCTCTGTTTTCCTCTGTTTGGATAGGGGTGTGTCTGTTACTATATTGCAATGACACCTCTCAGACAAAGGTAGATCTATCACCAGAAGTTTAACTATTACACAGTATAGAAAAGGAACTGGAAAAAGAGTCAACTTTTCTTCTGCTGTTCCCTTCCATTGATATCAGTATTGCAATCCTCATTTCCCAACCTTTTCACATAGAGTTTGATATATGGTATTCTTTGTATGAAAACTCTGACAGGGTTGGGATTATTTTAGCACTATCAGATGTGTGTACACTTGCCTACTTTTCTTGGAGTAAAATACAGGGTGAGAAGGGTGTTTTGTAAAAATGTCAAGTGTTTAATGCAATGTTAGCATAGTACTCGGTGCTATTACAGCTTTAAGTAATGGAATAGTTTCATAGGTGCTAAACTGCTGTTAAGGAAAGCGTTCTCCCCTCTGAAGACGCTTCCCAGCGCCGTGCTGGCAAACTTGAGGCGCTCAGTCCCATTTGGTACGTGTGGAGTTAACTAAGTTAAGCTTACCGCCAGTTAGCTTCTCTCACCAGGAATGCAATTTGTGTTTACCTATATAAGGAAACCTGTTAGACTTAAACGAGCTCGGCGGGGCTGCGGGCTGCCTTGTGAGAGGAGCGAGCCCGTACCGGGGCGGGCGGTGGTTGCGCGGAGGCTGGACAGAGCGCAGCCCCTCAGGCAGCGGCAGAGCAGCGCCCGCCCGGGGAAGGACCGCGTCGTCCTCCCACCCCTCCTCTTCTTCAACTTCAGGAGAAAGGAAGAAAACCTGTCGGGGGGGGAAAAATGGAGAAACAGGTACGGCAGGCGGCTCCTGGCAGCTGGAGGGCGGCAGCGTTAGAGTGCGGGGAGACCGGGAGGGAGACTTTGCTGTTACACAACTGTGGTTCCCTCCTAAAATGGCTTGCGCGTTTTATGAGGGCTGCCGAGCAAAAGCGTGCATCTTGTGCAGGGCAGCATCTGTGTGAACAATTTAACTCCTCTGACATTCCACGTGCTTCTGATTCGGACGCACCTTCTGGTTTGGTTTTTTTTTTTGGAGAGATTCTCAAACTTTCTTATCTCTGATGGAACACAGACGTGAGCTGAGCCTGGAAATAAGGCTTAGATGCTTTGGTTAGCTGGCTGAAGCTTTGCAAATGCACGATGTTATGATCTTATCCTGTCTGGGAAAAGAAGTTCTTGCTGTTTGGGTGGTCGGGGTTTTTGTTTGTTTGTTTGCTTGTTTCTTTTTTTACCTTAGAATGTGCATCCTGTAAAAGGCACACTCCGGTGTTTTGGGGTACTTTGTTTTGATGTGTCTGAATGCAGCTCAGTCAGTATAGCCGGAATGTGTTGGCTGGAATACAGAGAGTTCCTGTGGTAATAAAGATTTTTCAGTGAGTTAAAAAAACCAAGCTGCAGGTACCGTCCTAGGAAAAGTAAGCAAAACTTGTTCTTCTACAATAGGGATTACTCAGTTCAAACCAAGGATATGTGTTTGTTAGGAAGTGTCTGCGTATTCTGGTAACCTTTACAAGCAGGTTCTGGGTAAAATCCTCACACACAGAGAGCTATTATTTTTCATTATGACCAAAATCTTGATGGAACATAGTTGGAAACTTAATTCAAACAGCTTCCTAGCTGAAAGAACAGTGTTGTGCAAACCTTGAGGACAGCTACCGTTAAGTATCAGCATGCTAATAGTGGAAGTTCATTCAAGTTTTATGCAATTATAGTGTAAAAAATAGCCATGAAGACTTTCAGTACATATCTCTGAGTTTCTGAATGAAATGCAGAGAACTAGTCAAAAACAGGTGAAGGTAATTTTCGCAATGACCTTGCTCTTCTGATCTTAGGAACTGATAGATATATGATTGCTTTCCAATAATTTTCATGGTTTATCTCATTTATGTGTGTGCATGCATGTGAACACACTAGTTATGGGAGTTGTAACTGCATACTTCCTGGTAGTCAAAGTGGGAAAGTAAAGTAGTTCCTATGCCTACATGCTTAGAAGCATACAGTGAAGATGATTATTTAAAAACCCCCTTCCTTCTAAATCTTTCTAATTTTTGTGAATGAATGTCTACTTGAATTTAGTAATATGATATTATCTGGTTAAAATTCATTCAGAATTAGGAACTGTCAGAATTAAAATTCACTTGTATTAATACAGATTCTCATTCATTTATATGCAAGACGCTTCTAAGCTCCTGACTTGGAATGTCTACTGAGATATTAATGGGAATGACACAGAACAGCTGTAGTAGTTTCAGTAGAGAATTTTATAGGAGGATCAACATTGCAAAGAAAGCAGATAGCAAGTTCCCAAACACTGCTTCAGTGTTGCAGCAAACCAGTTCATTGTCATGAAACATCTTTGGTCTCAGTGGAAGTCGCCACAGCAAAGAAAGTAGGACTGGTGGACCAAAACCACATATTTCACTTGTCTTGCTTCTCATCCTGGTGATTTTGCAGAGAACCTTTTTTATTGTGAATTGGGTGGGAGCACAGAATAAAGACTTTTAAAGGGTATTAGTAATCAAAGTGTGAATTTAAAGGGCAGAAGACTCCAGGGAAACGTGCTTTTATATCACCTTGTCTCGAGTCTGTCTAGTACATTTAATTGCCCCATCAGTCTAGTTATGCTGCAATCACTAATGGTCTTTTGATTTCCCAGTGCAAAGTAGGGTAGAAACCAGGTTCAAAGTCTGCACAGTAGCTAAAGCAGGGCTGGTCCTAACTGCATTCTGCTCCTATGTGAGCTTTGTGGTTGTGACGCTTTCAGGGAGACAAAGCGGGGTGTGGGATCCCATCCATTTCAGCCACAGTAGCTGCCTTGCACCCTCCTCTGCCACCTATGGCACATGTAACATTATGGCTGCAGAGTCTGCAGGATCACAATGGGACTTGCCTAAAAACTGTGCCTGTCTTGGTTTTGGTTTGTAGGTGTTTGGGTTTTGTTTGTTTGTTTGTTTTTTTGGGGGGGAGGTGGTGTTTTGTTTTTAGGGTGTTGGTTTTCTATTGTGTTTGGTTTTTTTTAACCTCTGTTTGGTGCTCTGTCTGTGATGTTGAATGAGTTTCCACTGGCCTGGATGCACAGAAAGCAAATTCTTTTCTGACCAGGATATATGTCAGGCAGATATATTCAAAAGAAACTTTATCCTTATTTACAGTGAGAAAATAATTGCAAACTAGATGAAGCAATTTAAAGTATAGGGTAGACCTTGTGATTTATCTCAAATCCCAAGAAAATCCTGTAGCTGTAGCTGGGTCATACAATGACCCTGCTCCTGCAAACAAGCCTCCTACCCTATGCACTGGTCTCCAGTCCATGTTAATGGGTGATGTGTTTAATTCACTGATTTAAAAAAAGCTAGCATTCATTGTGACCCTGTTTAAAGATTAATTTTTCATTCATTCAAGGATTCTTTCATATCAGTTTCAATAACAGAGCTGTGTTCAAGGTGCAGTAACGGGATTGTGTTGGATTGTGGTTCTTGGAAATGAATGTGTTGAACCCAGGCAAAGGCACTGAGCTCAGCAAGTCTGTGCATACAACTATGATACCATCTTTAGTTGTGCAACTCGGGCAAGACTGAAGTGAAACAGAAATACTTGAATTTGACAGTCTGAAGCTTAATGCTTGTCTGAACTGGAGGGGTTTTGTATGCCAGAGTTGAGACGTACCAAATTATTTATATATGACAAAAGCTTTGATTGCTTGAACCAAAGCTATCTTTTCCTTCGTTGTTGGATTGTTGATGGGTTAAATTAACGAGAGCTATTGCCCATTTGTCACTTTTTTAAAACATAGAGGGCTTGATGCATTTAACATATAGTATTGTAAAATTTTTGTTTAGAAATGAAACAATGTACTGAGTATCTTCCATGTTTTTCCTTCCATGTTTAGTAACCCGATCATCCTACAAACAAAGGTTTTCCTTGTATGTTCTCCTGACTTGCAACCATCACCTCCTACTTACTTTTATTTTCTATTTGCATATAATTTGAAGCTGCGTGCTCTTACGCTTTGGCCAAAGGTAGTTGGGCACATCAAGGTGTTTTGCTTTTTTTTTTTCCTGTTATTTCTTCACTTGTTCTAAAAAAAAAAAAAAATAAAAAAAAAAATGGACTTTCAAAGGTGTAACTGGAGAGCTTGAAATAATAAAAGAACATGCTGTACTAGTTGCATGCTCCCTTTAGGGTTTTGTTAAAGGCTTTACCATTCCATTATGCTATCATTTTGTAGTGTAAGCATTTTATATGGCATGTGTGATTTCATTGCCCTTAAGTGACCTTGGTAAATTCCTTATTTCCCCTGAAGCACATGCCTAATTGAAAATTGCCATCTGCAGTTGCAGAGCTCTAAGAAAGAATTTTAAGAATATTGCGAGAGGGAGATGGGTGTCCAGAGAGTGGGGCAAGAGCACTTCTGCTGTAGCATTCTCTGTATTGCATGAGGTTAAATCTTTGCATTGAAGATGAAGGGTAAGGAATTATGGCTCGTGCATCTTAATCTGTCTGCCCTGTTCATCTGCATAATGCTGCCATCCAGGGATCATATGGCCTGTTAAAAGTGTTGCTTGATTGTTTTTTCATTTTAAAAAAAAATTAATTTGTGCTTTAACTTTGTCTCTCTTGCTCCACCCTTGGATAAATATATCTGGAGTCTAAAGTTAAAAATATCAGTCCAAAACTGAGCTGTGCTTTCTAGTCCAGCTGCTGTCCTCATTCCACAGTGCCTTGCTTGGCTCTGCTACGCCACTGGGTTTGAGGATATAGTTATGATGAGCGCAGTTTGCAACCACAACTTAAAAATGAGACATTGTGTTCCCTGCTAGAAGCCTCTAGCCTAGCATTGCATTACAGCTCCTGTGAGCATACTTGCTCAAGAGCCACGCGAATGAAGGAGGCAGAAAGCTGAACAGTGTAAAGCTGAGGAGTAGCTTAGGAAGGCTAAAGAGAGGACATCAACCTGTGTCCTGGATTAGAAAATAAAGTCTGTATATTTATTCATTAATAACATCTGTATATTTATTCATGAATGCTCAGTGTAACTGTTCGGGACAAGAAAAATGCGGGTATTTTAATTTAAAAGGGTTGAGAAATGTAAACCATGGGAAATTGGTGAAGAAGATGTGAAACCATGTCTTCTCATATACTTATTCACTCTGAAATATTCAGAAAACTATGGGGCTGAAAATTAAGCCCCCCAAAGTCTTTAGCTTGGTGTTATCTCCCAAGTAGTCTTATTTGTGAAAGCTTATCCTTTGAATTTATTCGTTTCTGTGTTAATTACAGGTTATATTTCAAAACTATTTATCAGTCAGTTTTGGAACACACACTACTTTGAAATTGAAGCAGGAAGGTATTGAAAATATGCAACGTGTGTTAGGATCTGAGTTTACCAGCTGCTGAGGATATATTTCCCTGCTGTGTTGCTGGAGTTTTTATTTCATTAAAATATTAATTTTAAATATAGGTTTTGATGGTGTAGCAAGCAATTAAGGGAATGCATAAACATTTCTAGGCAAATTTTGTGTAGTTCTGTATTTTGTCTTTTTTCATGTCAAAAGTATTGTATATTCACCAAGATATTTAAGAACATACTTGAGGATGAAAGTCTGTACATAGATGCGTGTTTTCCAATGTATCTATATCTGGGATTGTAACATATGTTCTGTTTCATATTGCTTAAATTCTCTGCTGACTTTTTAAAATTAAATTCTTGTGTGATTGTGTGCACAAAGGCTGAAACAACAAGTATTTTCCTTTTGGTAAATCAGTCAACACTCACAGGGTTTTCCTTGAACAAATCAACATCTTTCTTTAACAGGTTTTTGTAGAACCCCTTTGGGGAGAAGGTGTTAAGTTGCACTTTTGTCTTTCCTTTGATAGTTTCACTCAATGGTAATTTTGAAATTAGTTCTCTGAATTCAGGTTTAGGGAGATGACATTTAAAAAAAAAAACAAAAACAAAACAAACCACCACCAACAACAAAAAAACCCCAACCAACCAACCAAACCAAACCAAAAAAACCCAACAAAAGACCAGCAGTTACTTTTGCTAGATTTGATTATGCCAAGTCCAGTTTCATGTAGCATTTGGTGACGTTCACATCCAATGGTATGAGCAAAATGACATTTTTGACACCTTGTGCGTAGTTCCAGTCATTCCAACAGGCTGAGAGCACTCTTGTTGGTAATGCACTGGATTACAGAGCGCTCAGGGTGTCAGCTTGGAAGTGTCCCGACTTGTCTGCCATGCACCTTCAGTGATGCATGTGCTGCTGCTGCTGAATTTCTAACACTTCTCTTTCATAGCTGTCTAGCCTGGAAAATTCCATATAAAACCTTAGATCAGGCCTCTTGAGATGGACTTTTGGGGGCATGTTTAATTTCACTATGTATGAACCAATGTTAATGTTCCTGCCATGTTAATTCTGCAAAATGGGCAGCAGTTTTACTACACCTTTCAGATCTTTGTCTCCTTCGTGAGAAATTCCACCCTCTTTTAGCTGAGGAGTTTAGGCATTAGCAGTTAATTATGAACTCTTACCTTAAGTATGGCAACATGCCCCAGGGTGGTTTGGGATAGCCCTTGGTTGCGGGTTCAAAGTTATGCAACTGGGCTTAACACTCCAGTGGGCAATTCTGGCTTCGTTGAGTTTTGCCTTTGATACATTCCTATAGCAGCACCATTAGCACAGTGCTTAGACTGCACACATCTGTTTGCTTTTATTGCACATGTGTTGCTTAAGATGTTCTGCTTTTACATCATGTAAATCACTGGAATCAACCAGCATATATAATTTGTTTACCAAATCTTAAATTGTGTTGGTAAAATGTAGGGCCTAAGGGATGACATGTATGACACAGAAGAGAAAACTGACAAATTAGTGTATGGAGTCATCAATATTTCATATTTTAGTGGGTTTTTTTAACTGTTTGAAGGGAGTCATGTACATGTCAGTACAGAAGAAAAGAATGCATCCATATATCAGACAATGGTGACGGGAACGGGTAATGCACTTGATGTTAGAAAACTTGATGATGAAATCTCTATAGCCTTCATTCTAGAATCACACCGTATTCATGACAAGAAACAGAACACTTAAGAAAAAACAGATATATTTTGATATCACTGTATATAGCCTGCAGCTCTCCTTTGAATGCAAAAGTTGCCTGGATTTTGAAATAAGTTTAGGTGTTGATCTGATCAACTTTTCAGCAACACCCTGTAGGTACACTGATTTTTCAGAGGCCTAACATCTTGGTTCGAATGTCTACCATTTCACATTGCTGGAATGCACAACAGGATTGTTTTGATTTAGATTAATGAAAATGAACTCAGCGAAACGACTTGCAGTTGTTAGCTTGCATTTTAATTTTGGAGGTTAACCTAACGTGCCTTGAAGGTTTCAGTTCTTATGTTTCTGTTCCATGAAGGTTTAAATTTGAACATTTTGTCTATGTCACATGAGAACTAAAGGAACAAAACATGAGGGCAAAATGGAAGATTACAGTTGAGCAGAACTGTCAGCTGAACAGGCCTTCAGTCACCAGCAGACCCTTTAAAGTTTTGGGGTATGCAGAATTGCTGTAATATAGTAAATTAAAATAAAAATAGCTCCCTAGAAAGGGCTTCCTGACTCCATCAATTAAACTTTTCGGTTTTGTTTCATATGCCAAGTTTCCAGTACATCACTGAGGGTGAGTGGGCTAGAAAGAAATTTGAAAGTAGTTTGACTAGCTGGCAAGCTGGCCTGAAATCAGGAAGATATAAGTGAATCAAAAGAAGCACGAATCCCCGCGGTCAGGGAGGAAAATATAATTTATCAATAGAAAATGGGGAATAATTCAGTCAGCAGGAGAATCTGTGGGCTGCTGCAAATTAGAAAATGAACCTGAGACACCGATGTGACAAAATGTGAAAATGTGTAAGTCATTCTGGGACTCATTACTGAAGGTATTGTACACGAGAGTATGAGAGGTAATTACTTTGCCCTGGTCCACCATGATAAGCCCCCAGCCTGAATTCTTCATTCGGTTTTATACGTGATACTTAAAGAAATATACAAAAAAATGGAGGAAGACTAATGAAAAGCAAATAAAAAAAAAAATGTAATGAGAAAACATGAAAATAATTTGCAGGAACTAAGTATGTTTTATTGAAAATTTGGATTCACATGGCATTCTGTACAAGAACTTTTATGAGCTAATCTTCTGTCGAGCTGCCACCTTCACCCAGAGGACCAAGGAGAAGCTGAGCTCTCCCTCCTGCCCATTGCTGCATTCATATGAAATCAAGAGGGGAAGCTGGAATTGTGTGTCTGGGAATCAGTCAGAGCTGGGGATGGCTGCTACAGATGGGCAGCTCAGCAGTTTTGCTATCAAAGTGCTACTTGCACAAAGTCAGCTGGGTGAGTTAGTGCCTAGAAAAGAGAATAATCTGTACTGTAAAACGCATACATAGTTATAAACATGACAGCAATTTAGCTGTTCATCTTAACTGAGGGTGGAACAAAAAGCAATTTGTAGCAATGGTGGTTTTCATTAGATTTTAATAAGAACTTTACAGTTACGGTGGTATTTAGGCACTGGAATGGGTTACCTAAAGAAACTGTCAGATCTGTCTTTGGAAATTTTTTCACAGCCACAGAGCAAATAACTATTTTGGATGATCTAGGTATAGTTAATCCTCCCTGGGAGCAAGGAAATGACCCTACAGACCTTCTCAGACCTACATTTCTATGGTCTCTGTTTTGTAAGAATTTGACTGTGTCCTTAGCATGGAATCTAGAAATGTTTCCCAATTTCAGACCCTAGTGTGTCTCATGACTATGTCCTAATGCCATAGAAATACCTAAGATGGGCCTGGGTCTGCCCTTTATCTCCACATCATGCCCCTGATTGCCATACTAGGTGCTAGTAGATCAGCAGAGTGAGATTCTGATGCCTCACAGGTGACCTGTATCTGTAGAGAAAAACAGACTCTGCCTCAGACTGGTAGTATGTCTCTAGTGCACAAGATACTGGAGTGTACTGCTACCATCTTCACTCATACCTATAGACTCATTGCTCCTGAATTTAGGAACTCTGACTTCTTTTAGCTTCCGTCTGGTTAAGAGTCTCAAGAGTAATATCCGAGAATCCCATTTTAACAGTGATATTTAATGACAACAAATACTGATTTGACATGAATGAATACAAAACCTAATAAAATCATGGCAAAAGTAAGTGGGAATAGTTACACATATGAAACCATTGCTGTTAACTCTACAAAATGCATACCTTTTCTTCTTATTGGATAGATTATGTGATGC
>VZTM01009281.1:25457-41422 GCA_013400555.1 Jacana jacana | reverse complement strand
TGTGTTATGAATTACGTTTTGCTCAACTTCTAGGTGCGTGAAGTGTGATATTAAGCTTTGGCTGCTGTGCCTTTCATAATCAGCACCTCAGAACAAGACCTACAATGCAGGGAATGATGGGCAGCCCTCCTCTGAATTTTGGGGGATGCTTTCTTTAGTTCTGGTGGATAGTTTTGTCTCCTTGGGACTGTATTCCACATGCAACTGCTAACAACTGTTCTCCCAAGAGTTGAGCAGATGGCATTGTATTGTAAGCGCAACCAGAGATGCTTTTGGTTCAGTATACTTTTTACATGACTATCTTGCCCAGGAAATGCAAGATGCATGTTGGAGACTTCTCCCTAACTGTGGGAGTTCTAGTCTGTGTTCAACACCTCCCAGAAAATGGAGTACTATGACCACAAAGGGGCACTTCTATGTGAACATAAACGTTTTATTTCCTCCTGTAACGTCTGTGCCTCTGGGAGAAAGATGGTGCAAGAATCCAGACTTTGTGGTCATCTGGTGAGAGCTGTTGCCAATGGAAGGAGGAGGTACCTTGGTTTGTGATCCTTACTCATGTAATTCTTTGTGTGTTTTACATTATGTAGATGCTGACCAAAAAAAATCCTAAAACACTGGATCAAGGACTTTTTCCTCCCACATAGAGGTTGTAAATCCTTGGGAAATGAGACAGAAAAGGAAACTAAGACTAAATCAAATATAGGCTTTTGATTGCCTTAAAAACTCCATGTAATGTTAGGTACCTCTATAGGCTCTTGGCACTCACATTAATTTGAGCCTCTTGAATTATAAATAGGAGGAGACAGCAGCTAGGTACTGAGATGTCTGTACAAGCAGCAAATCAGATTTGTGTTTACCTCAGACTTTTAAAAAACAAAGTTTGTCCAAATTAACTACAATCTTTTATCATAATTTTTTGGTATGGCTAGACTCTGAAGAAGTCAGTTTTATCATTTACAGCTCATTCCTCAGCCTTGTTTTCAAGCCACTGTCTGATTTCAGTATAGGGTTAACTGAACCATATATGTTGAAGGCAGTACTAGGAAGACAATGTTACGCTTTCTCGCCCAGGGGAGACTGCTCTCAAGGCTTTTTCTTTCGTGCACATGAAATCATATGGTCTAATTCCCCTGGAGTAATCTTTCTGGTGATACATCAGGCGTGGCTATGGCTTCCTTTCTCTGAATGATTAGCATTTTCAAAGCAGTAATATTATTCTGCCTGCAGTTCTGTGGACAAAATACATAATTTATGAACTATTGGGAGCAGAGAGCCTTGTGTTCATGGGACCACAAGATTTCAAGGCTCTGAGCATATGAGCTAATAAGTTAGTCCGTGGAAAGTGAAATGGTCCTCATTTTTAAAAGTTGCAAGTGCGTAATGAAGTCTCTGTATTTGTTGTCAAAACTCATCAACAGTAACAAATACATTTAAGAGCTGAGGCAGTTATTCTATTGTTTTCTGTGTTCAGCTTTTAATACCTGTGACTGCTTTTTCATGCTCTCAGATGGGCAGAAGTTGCTTGCTCATGTGGTGTTTGCACTGTAGGCTGTATTGAGTATTTTATGCTTGAAGCATGTCTTCTCTGTTCTAAATTGAACTGATTCAGTTTCTTTTAAGTTTTTTGAAGCTGTAGGAAGAAAGGGGCTTTTAAGATACTACGAAAAGAGAAAGGGTCTTGACTTCTTATATCATGCCTTGTTAGAAGCCTTCACTTGGTTCTGGACAAAGGATTCCAGACAGTTGGCCTCTCTCCAAAGTGACTTATGGCTATACTTTTAAAGGGAGAGATCCCAGATGCAGGAGACTCAAATAACAGGATTTAATGTTAAGGCTGTCATTTTTTCTAAATCGTGTTCCCTTTTTCCCCTTTTCAAATAAGATAAGTATAGTTCCTGTCTAATAAACAATGGCAATCATAAATACACTTTCCTTGTGGCTCTTCAGGTGACAAATAATGCTGTGCTGAACCCCAGTGTTCACAAGTCTTGCAGAATGTAAGGTCATTCATTCTTTTGCCTTCCCGGAAAAAAAAAAATAAAAAAGACAAAACATCTCTTTCTGCTTCAAGAGATATTCTTCGCCATATATGTTGCTCTAAAATTGAGATGCAAGCTAATAAACTGAAACAATAGAATTGAGTCTTCCTTTTTCAGTATGGTGTGGCTTTTACAGTGCAGTGTTTATCTGCCTCGTATTCAAAATAGTGACAATAAAGAAAACAACTGTCTGAAAAGATTTCAAAGGCACGAAGAGGAGGAATGGTTTCCAGTGTTTCACCCCAGCATGTATAACAAAGGATGTTGAATGAGTATTACAGAAGCACTCAAACTGCACTGATCAACGTACAGAAATTAATATATGGTGTGACAGTTTCTGGAAAAGATCTGTATCCAATTATAAATTCCTCTTTGGTTTATGAGCAACATTTATGTGGAAGAGTCTTCCAAGGGAAGTGGTGAAGCACTGTGCACTAAACCATTGGCAAATGAACTGTACAAAGTGTTTGAAGGCTCTTCAGAAAGCAGATCTGAGAAGAGTGGTGGTGTGGACGTGATGACATAGCAGAGTTCCCATGTCTCACTTCTGAATTGCATTTTCACAGCTGTGCAAGCCAGAAAGCACTGTCTTGTAAGCATCAGGATGTACAAAATTTACAGTATTCAGAACATAAGAACTCCTTCCTGTACCCCTGTTATTAGAGAATTTTCTGATTAAGCATTTTTTTAATTTGGAAATATGAGTGCAGTGGAGATTCAAGAGAAGTATATGCCAGTTTAAATAGGGATGGAGTCTCTGTACAAAGCACAAGATATAACAAACTCTGAAATAGCTATTCCACTAGTTAGATCACCAAGTCTGGGTTATGAGAAAGAGACCCTAATCTATCATCTTCTTTCTCTGTTTTGTGGAGTGCTGTTAGAAGCCAGAGTGGGATTTGTAGCTCATGTATAAAGAATATCTCGGCCACTTACTCAGAAATGCAAATAGCCCCATTTCACATTTGCTGAAGCTGCTGTAGGATGCGCAGCATAGCGCTGCATGGGGTTAAAACAAATCTTGGCTAATACCTGTGAGCATGGCACTCAACATTGTATTCCAGAAGTAGATTAATTACACTTAAGTAGCAAAGGAAAATGAGTTATCTTGATATTTCTGGTTGATGATATTTTATTTACTTTTTTTTCTTTAATTGTTTTTGATGGAAAACTTGAATTGTTCAAAAAAAAAAACCATGGGTTTTTTTTTCAGGACTAATTAACTTTGACTAAACTTCCATTATAAAAGGGCTCTTCAGTCTTAAGAGTAGCCAGTAAAATTGTGGATATGGAGGAGAAATGTAGAAGCTAGCTTCAAAAGTGCAGATATAGGCTCTTATAGAGTATTGTCATGTTGTTGACAGAATGAGATCTTAATCCTGAATCTGTCATGTCTTCAATGGGTGACACAGATCCTGGCTGCTTTGGCCTGCTCCCAGTAGCTCCAAATGATTCATTTTGTACAATAACAGTTTTGATTTTTTTTCTGTAAGGCCTCAGAGCACACAACTCAGGTGAGTGTCGTAAGCATTTTATAAGAGTCTGAAATGAGTGTCTTCCTTTCTGCTGTCTTTATCATGGAATTTCAGAGTTGGAAGGAACCTCTAGAGTTCATCTAGTCCAACTCCCCTGGCAAAGCAAGATTGCCTAGAGCACATAACTCAGAACTGCATCCAGGCAGGTCTTGGAAACCTCCAGGGAAGGGGATTCCACGACCTCCCTGGGGAGACTGTTCCAGTGCTCTGTCATCCTCACCAGGAAGAAATTTTTCCTCATGTTTGAATGGAACCTCCTATGTTCCAGCTTGTAGACGTTGCCCCTCATTCTATTGCTGGAAATCACTGAAGAGAGTCTGGCTCCATCCTCTTTCACCCTTTGGGTACTTGTAAACACAGACAAGGTTTCCCTTCAGCCTTCTCTTCTCCAGGCTAAAGAGCCCTAGCTCTTTGAGCCTTTCCTCATAAGGGAGGTGCTCCAATCCCTTAACCATCTTTGTTACCCTAGGCTGGACTCTCTCCAGTAGTTCCCTGTCTCTCTTGAACTGGGCACCCCAGAACTGGATGTAGTATTCCAGTTGTGGCCTGACTAGTGCAGAGTAGAGAGGGAGTATGACCTTGTTCAACCTACTGGCTACACTCTTCCCTATGCAGCCCAGGATTCCATTGGCCCTCTTGGCAACAGGCACATTGCTGACTCATGGAAAGTTGCTGTCCACCAGGACTCCCAGGTCTTTCTCCTCAGAGGTGTTTTCCAGGAGATCCACCCCTAACCTATATTGGTGCCTGGGGTTCTTCCTTCCCAGGTGCAGGACCCTACACTTGCCCTTGTTGAACCTCATTAAGTTCTTCTCTGCCCAACTCTTCAGCCTGGATGGTCGCACAGCAACCATAAATTTGTTTTGGTGTAGAATGAAGCATTTCTGAAATGAAAACTGTTTCTTTCCTAGTTCTAACTTTGACAATATAAAGTAATTTCTTTCTACAATATTTCTCTCTGTGCCTTCCTTCTTTGAGGTGATGTTTAAAAAACTAGCCTGTTGGAATTACCACACAATGAAGCAGGCAGATATGGTCCTCCGAGAAAAGTGGCTTTGCTTCTGCAATGACTGCTCTATAAGGGAAGTATAAGGGACCTTGTTTTATGTCAGATCGGTGCAGCTGGCAGCTTCTTATACAACACTCTCTGTTCTTGGAACAAGTTCAAATGGCTTTTAGTGTGGGGGCACTTAACCATGAGAACTACCAGCTTCACTCTTACTATACATCATTTGAATGCAACTGGGTTAATTACAGTGCAACAACGCCTCCTGTGACACCTCTTTTGAAGAGCATGGATATCCCGATTCAGCCACAGCTTCACCAGCCTGTCTCCTTGTCCAAGGCCCTGAGCATTTGTCCCCAGTGTTGCAGATGTGCTTCTTGCTCAGGCTTTGATACCCCTTTCTCAGGAATATGATCACTCTTTGCTGAAACTCCATTCATTTAGTACACTTGACATTTGGCTAAACAAGGCTTGCAGTCTGTTAGAAACGAAGATCCTTGAATCTAAGAGTTTTACTTGTTTTTCAACAGTTTGTGTGTATGGTCACCCTGAGAAAAGTATTATGACACTCCCTACAGTAAGTGTGCCTGTACCAGCTACCTAAACTGTCTGTGGTGAATTGAATCTCACTGGCCAGTTCTACAGCATCAAAGGATTTGTGCTCTCTGAGAGTTAAATAAGTCATACAAAGTAATTACACATTGCACGCAAAGTTTCAACATTTAAACAATTAAAAGGGTTAATGAAGGCATAGAAGATTTGCATAGCATTTGAAAAAGAACCAAAGCATCATTCCCATGGGAAATGGGATAAATGGAAGTAGAAGAAATCAAATTTACTGTAGATTTTACTTGTTATGTTAGGTCATGTGGACCAGAACAGGGATCTAAGGCCCTGAACCTGCAAACACTTACACACTTGCTTAACTTTACTACATAGCATAGTCCTGTGTAAGTTAGTAAGTCTGCTCATGGCAATAAAAACTAAATATGTAAGGAAGTATTCTTGGGACTGAAGCCTCAGATTTGACTCTCAATACATCAGAAAACCAGTGAAGGGTTTTGTAGAAGGGCTTAACAGACTATACTTGTGGTGATTTTTTTCATCTGAATTTTGAACAGATGGCAAGGGGCCTATATGTTGTAAGCTGAAAATATCAGCGATACCTCCATGTAAGTGTAGCAGTGAGTGAAGCCTTTCTGTAAGGATGAAGAAAGATTGGAGTACAAAACACTTTACAGATGCTACCATCTCCTTTTGCTCTTCCCACTGTTCTTCTGTGATTGGCCCCAAAATATTTTGACAGTGTTAAAAGTTATTCCCCTCCCTTTACCTATCAGAGTTTGCTAACCAGCATTTTCATGCAAGATTTGAAGTGGAATGTTGTAAAGTTATATGCTTTTAGTCTGTAAAACTCTGGAATCTGTCCAGCAGACCATTTTCACATGGCCTGGATCCTTTTCAGACAAACAGGATCTGTACTAGGGTGCAAAATTTTAGACAACTGATGCATTCTTTAAAATAACTACAGTTTGGCTCACTGCCTCTTATAGGAGTCTGTTAAGACTCCCCCACTGCTCCCTAAAAATAATTGTGGAGACAGGAATTGTGAGTGCCAACAAAGTAACAAATTTAAAGGTAACCTTTCTTTCCTCTGGCACCCCGAGAATTTCTTTGTAACTCATTAGCCATCTAAGCAAGATGGATAAGGTCACTTAGAACTTCTGGCTCAACGTATCTGCAATCTTGGGGAATCAATATTTTATGATTTATAAGAGGCAAATGTGTCACAAGAGGGTTTTTTCCTATTTAGTGATAGACTAACTTCCTCAATCTGTGATGTCATTCTCAGCAGAAATTTGTTCATTGATATGCTGACAAGTTCTTCAATTCCAGCCTCCCACAGAAATGCTGCTGCTGGTAGCAACTCCTGTGCACTCATCCAGGGAAAACCCTACTCCATCTCTTTGCAAGGATTTATTAGTTGCATTATACCCCTGCTCCTTCACACTTCTGCCCTGTATTTTTAAGCCTGGAACTTCTGGGTCTTCATTATTCTCTGTTGCTTTTGCCTGATGGGATCACCTCTAACTCCTATCAGGTATCTGTTTGTCACCATAGCTGTGGTGGTAGCAGATGAAATATTTAATCTATCTCCACTGTTGGATTCAGCTAGGAGATACTGCATCAAAGGAGAAAAGTTTCTGTCCTGGCAGTAGGATTGGCAAAAGAGGGCTAGATATCTTTGTTTCTTCTCCATGGTAAACAGTCAGATCTGACTTAGCGTGGTGAGAAGGGGGAAGGTTCATAGGGGAGGGTCTTCTATGGGAGAAGAGAATGAGTGACAACCACTTTTCCCCTGACTAGTTAGCAAGGAACCATGGCTCCATATTATCTCGTATTAACGCTTTTTTTTGGACTTTATATGGGAACTTTGGCAGCAGCTCTACAATTATAGCTGCTTTTCCATGAAGCAGCAATTTGACTTACTCTCCTTAGTCCTCCCTGCTAGACATTGATCCTAGAGGTGCTAGCAGAGACCACAGGAATGTCCTCTATGTGTCAGCAATGTTGAATATGAGTAACTATGGCTAGAAAGTCTGTCACATTGAAACTCGATGAATCTTTACTTCCAAACTTGCCTCATAAGTGCATTGTGTGAACACATGCAGATTTTTTGTCCTGAGGTTGTCAAGGAAAAGATTGGAGACTTTGGTACTGTTAGCGCTGAACTGAGCTGCCTACAAGTACTGTGAAAGGCTGTGGTAGTTATAAAGTCATAAAATTACATCCCAAATGTGCAAGCATATGTTTTATCAAGTTTTCTCACAACTAAGAAAAGTTGTGTCAGACTAAGCCCTCTTTGAGTTCCTTGTGATGTTCACCGTGGCTCTAAAAAGATACATGAGCTCAGGTTGCTTTTAAAACCTTGGGGGAATGGTGTAGCTAAGCCGAACATTTGCAGGCTGGTTCGGTGCTTTGGTCCCTCTGGGTTCATAGAGAAAGCTACTGTCCACTGCCAAAAAATGAAAAAACATAACAGCCCAGCTGCCTGCCAGTGTGTGTTATGCCTTAGGAGACATTCTTCTTTGTTCCTTTCCTTCTGAATATAACCTGGGTTTGATCACAGTAATTATACCTTTGTACTGGGCCTGGCTAGGATAGAGTAAATATGTGGGTGGGGGGGGTTTGTTTGGTTTTTTGGGTTGTTTTAGTTTGTTTGTTTGTTTTGTTTTTTTTTGCATAACAGCTCACGTAGTTTTAGAATTTTGGCTAAAATAGAACTGTTAACTCATTAATATTCTTGCTTTTGCTGAACAGTGTTTGTACAGCATCAAAGACTTCTCTGTTTCTCCCTCTGCCACCCCAGCCAATTGATTTGGGGCAAAGGGACATAACTAGGCAGGAGACCTGAACTAACCAAAGAGATATTCCATACCGTATAAAGTCATCCTGAGCAATAAAAGAAAAAAAATGGGATGCTCTAGAGAACTGGTCATCATTTGCTCTGGAACTGGCTGGGCATCAGTCTATCACAGGAGGTTCTGCGTGATTGCTTTTCCATTGCTTATGGTGTTTTCTTCCCTCTTCTTTCACTTATCCACTTCCTAAACAATTTTTTGTTGTTTATTTTATCTTGAACCTCATGTGTTCTTGGTTTTGTTCTTCCTTTTTTCTTCCCCTGTCCCACTGAGAGTAGTGAGAGAGAAGTGAGCAAGTCATTCTGCGGTGCTGATCTGCCCACTGGGGTTACCCACAACAACCAGGCTTTGCAGGATTGAGCTACACGTCCTCAGAAGATTCTGACAGCATCATTGTTTTGGTGCATCCCAACCTTCCCTGAATTGCACTCTAAAAAACACATATGTGTGCAAATATGAATATGAAAGTTTGTGTATGCATCAGTGAAAGAGAAGGAAACCAACTGCTGAAGTAGATTCTAACTGGACAATCTTTTAGTATTAGCAGTTGTTTTCCATTCCTAAGCATTTTGATTACTATCTCCAACAAAGGGAAAAGCACCAGTAGAGGCTTATTTTAAAGTGAAAATGAGACTTGCTTTATTTAGGCAGTTGGACTAGATGATAGATGTCAGTCCCTTCCAACTGAAATAGTGTCTCACATTTATTGAACTAACTTTGGACTCCTTAAAGTCCAAAGCTTGCTTACGTGCTGCTGAGTCCCTTCCTCTCTTTCTGATTATTACCTGCTATTTTTGAAAAGTAGACAGATGTTGGTTATACCTATATTGTTTAAGTGATATCAATCAGCTTAAAAGGCCTAAAGGTAACAGCATTTATAGATGAGAAGTAGATAAGCAGATTCAGGAGGAATATTTGTTGCTGAATAGGTGTATTTGGTCTTCGCCTTTTTGCAGTGGAACCATAAGAAAGACAACAAAGAGACAGAATCTGACAATATGTTCTTTAGAGTTGCAATACTAGTTGTATTGTGAGAGATTTTTCTAAGCACTGACAAGTCAATGGTATCTTTTAAAGCCTGAAAACCAAACTTGACAATTCTTTTCATGGTTTATAGAGTTTTAGAGGAAAAATATGCTTTGGATCATGTTTGAGTAAGATCTTAGAATATATAAGTAGGGGTGTGACTTGGCCCTCAGTTCCAGTGAATGTAAAGAGAAGTCATGCATGTGCCATGAAATATAGAATTTGACTGTACAGATTCTATTTAATGAAGGAAACAAATTTCTGCTTTTTCCAGGGGGTCTTTTCCAAGTTCCATATAATAATCATTACAGGAGGGCCTTTATGTTTCCATAGACTGTGAAGATGACTATCAAAATCTAAACTGTGACTGAATCAAAATGAAAATCCTTTATTAATCAGCTTGACAAATTTGATTGCTAACTTTGTTATTAAAGTAATACCTCCAAACTGTATAAAGCACTGGTTTTAATTTTAATATTAAAAAGAGAAATGTAATAAATGGTAGAAAGGAATTTCTGGCAAAAAGTAAAATCAGTAAAATATCTTTATTCTTTTATAATTTCTTCTTTCCTGAGAATTACCCACCATATTAAGCAAGGAAAATGTAGGAATGTTTCTTGCAGTGTTTCAGCAGGAAATATGTAGCTTTGGCTGTATAAAATGACAGTGCTCAGGAAAGTAAATGTATTGAATTACTCCATTAATAGAAAGGAGACGGCAGTACAGTAGTTTTCCCCCAGGCACAGTTTCACAGGTGCAGTAATCATGGTGGGCTACAATGACAGTACTGTAAATGCAAAAATAACAATTTGCAATTAGATGCATTTTTGTGTGAAATGTGATAAATCAAGGGGTGGAATTTGTCAGGTATCAATTCTCTAATGGTAAGAATGTTTATCTAAAATACAAAAACCTCACAGCTGTAATCACTATTTTCTCATGTTTTCACTCAGTTCACAGGAGAAATATTAAAACACAGTTCCTAGAAGGAAGCTTATTGGTTTCTTTTTGCCGTCATTAGAAAGCATCATTTATGTAGGTGTATTTTTGGCAATATCCATACCTTTATCTGTGTGTTTTCTCAGAACTATTAATGTGTCATGGGGGGTTGTACAATATTGGTGGCACTTGTCATTTACACCCTGACTGGGGAAGGGGAGTGTTGAAAGATAATTAAGGGACTTCTTGTGAGGCATTCTATAGACCCATCCCTTAGTTGGTGAGAAGTGTTTCTTAATCTAAGAGAGGGTGCTGGAGAGTTAACTGCAGTAGAATTAACTGCTGCTTACTAGCTAGGTTTTGCTGAATTTCCATTGATAATGCTAGGAAATGTGCTGTTGAAAAACATGTAGCTGAAAAACCACAACTCTGCAGCGATAAAAAATGTTATCTTAGAAAAGGTGTATTGGAATTCACAGCTTTCCTGGGAATCGCACTTTGTGAATTTAAATGTTGCAGTTCTTGGGTTGTTTGCTGAAGGGAGAGGTGTTGTTTGTTTTCAAATGCTAAAATAAAATAACCATATTATGCACATGCAGAAATGTTACATGAAAGACCTGTTCCAGCTTCCCTGGAGAAGTGAAGTCTGGCCTTAAGGATGTGCCCTAGAAGTATCACAGAAGGGGAAGAGCAAAGATGCAGCCATGCTTGCACAAGGCAGTTTCACTTGTCACCCGGCTCTGAGAGACCATTTCTGCACCTACATTGATGGTGTGGGCCATGACATGACCCCTCAGCTCTGGGGCTGAAATCTACCCATCCTCTCTTTGAGTGGATATAGGGTCAAAGTCTGAACAGTGCAACCCCTGAGCCTGTTGGGACCTATCTGCTTAGCACCTTTTTCTGGGCTGATTGAAATCTTTCTAGGTGCAACTCTTGCCCAGCTTTCTATGCAGTATTTACCCAACGGCATGTCAGCTGAACACGAGCACTAGTGTGCCAAGAGATTCCATAAGTATAGACCTTGCACACTGACTAGTGACAGGTATATTTTGTTTTGCAGCATTAACATACTTTAGAGATTACCACATTTATATCACATATGGGCTAAAAAGATCAAGTTCTGTGTGTGTGTGTTTCTCTTTGTTTTAACTTGGTTCCCACTGAAAAGTGAACCATTAGGCTCCTATGGAAATTCTTCCTATCTAAACACAAGACAGGACCTCTTTCATTTTATTTTTCTCAGTGTGGAAGTGTATGAGTGTATGACTCATCCACCTACACAGCACTAATTTTTCTTATCCTGGTGAGTGCTCTGGGGATTCAGGGTTGAAGCATAGGGTATATTCATATTTCTGTTCCTTGTGGCCCACCCAGGGAGCCTGGGCCACGGAGGACAAGCTGATGCAGCTCCCCAGAGGCTTCATGCTGCCAGGAGTGGGGAAACCAGAGTTTGGGTCCAGTTCTCATTAAATACAGCACTCCTGGATTATTTGCCCCCAGGATTTGCAAGATGTGGGACCAACTCCGTGGACTGTCTTGTAGGGGAGTTCAGAGAAGTGAGATGCCAAGGACAAGCAGTTTCCTTCCCTGGGTGATAGTCCCAGGGAGAGAGTCCCAGAGACCTGGGTGTTGGAGTGCTTGACCTCAGGCCAAGGTTTACTACTCTCTCTGTTCCTGTTGCCTGAAAGTAGATTGATTTACTGGAACACCATAAAAATGCGACTGCTCAAACATAAAATGTAGGTGAAGCATCATGGTTAATGTGTGAAGCGTTAACCAGAGTCAGGCAGCAAAAGGCTGTGGTGTGTGCAGTCTTGTTGCCTAAACACAAGAGTCTCCTGCGATAGAAATAAGCTTCCACTCAGTGTGTCTCTGAGTGACAGCCAGGACACAGAAAGAAAACAAACAGTAACTATTATCTTCCTGCTTGAAGCAGCTCCAAAGTGAATATAAACACTGATTGTTTAGAGACCATCAATTCAGCAAAGAAGTATTTAGAGCAGGTGCAGAAGAGATAACAAATGAAAAGAAAACTTTATAGTCTTGTATGTTTAAAACAGTTTGGCTTTTTGATGTTGTGTTTACTAGGGAAAGTATTGAATTGATGGAGTCTGTGATTCATTTATGAACAGTTTTTAGTTTAATAAACACACCACAAACATCAAGAGGGAAGGTCTAAATGACGGGAACTTCAGTGCCGGAGGATGTTTTATTTATGACTGCAGTAATATTGAAAGAAGATTTGAACTTATGGATAGAAGTTCACGGTCCTTCTTGTTAACCTCTGATTTATTGAAGTATAGTTATGCACCTTTCATATACTTAAATCCCTGGTGGTGTCTAGAAGCATTGATGAGAATGGGGCTTTCTTGTGTTACTCACTTTGTATGGATGTGCTTCCTGGGAACTTGAAAAGCCATTTCAGACAAGGGGTAAGAGAAAAGGAAACATTCATTATCTTTACTTTACAGAGGACAATCTGAGAAATAGAGGAGCAAGAGACAGAGATTTTACAAAGCACGTTGCCTCTACCAAAAGAAAATTTAATTGGCTTTTTATAGAAGAATTCTGCAGATGAAACAGGAAACTGAACCCTCATCTCCCAGTAGTAATTGAGGATAAATGTGGATCAATGTAGCTTTTTCATCTCTAATCTTGGTAAAGTCTTATACGTCCTTTCTTAAAATAGGTAGCACTATCAATTTATCTTTTTGTTTGTTTTTAACGACTCTTTTCTTCCAAGATTTAACTGTTAGTATTCTGTACTTTCACAGTCTCCACGCTTTGTTGTCTTACTGAAATTTGAAGCAGCTTATAATTGGTTTCTTAACTTCTTCATTTTCTGTTTTGGAAAGGCAGCTTTAGTATTTAGGGCTAAAGGTGGTAGAAGGAAACACTTTGGGTGTTAATCAGAAGTGCAGCTGGTTTACTGGATAGCCAAGGGAAATCTGCTTGATCCTTTTAACCAGCTTAGTCATTAAATTTAGTCATTATTTAATTTAGGTAAATTATTGTATTTAGGTAACTAGAAATATGTCTTCACTGACCACTAGATCCTCTATCCAAACTAGCCATCCTCTTGGTAAATATATTACCATGTTCAGACTGATGATGGGACCCTATAAGCAAGGGATTTGTGAGCTGCAGTAGCATACTGAGAAGCATGCCTGTGTTACAGGAGGAAGACTGGTATCAGCGAGCGCTCAGCCCCCTTGGGGCCATGCAAAGCAGAGAAGTGGTTGTGCCTCTGAGGCAACATGTGGCACTGAGGTGTACGGGTGCTGCCCTGCAAGGAAAAGCCAATGCATCAGCACCATCTAGCACCTCCTCCCCATCCTGTACAACTCTGCATGATGGCTGGGCTGTATCAGGGAGAGGTCTGATGGAGGTGTTGTGTGCTATATCCTATTTCATACATGTCTTATATTGTGAAAGCTCCCTCCAATAAATCCAGCCAATCTGCCCTGAGGGACTAGAAGATGGTATTGCTCCCTATGGGAGAGAGGAAATGGAGGTGAGACAAGGAGGCTAATGCCAATAAGCTTGAGGTCACAGTTGTGGTTTGTTTTTTGTTTTTTTTTTTAATTTCTCATCCTTCCATTNGCTGAGGTGCCCAGAACTGGACACAATACTCAAGGTGTGGCCTCACCAGTGCTGAGTACAGGGGGACAATCACCTACCTACTTCTGCTGGTCACACTATTTTTTGACGATCTCCCAACTAGTCTGAAGTATCGAGAAAAAGAACTTTCCAGTACTGGGAAGGATTTAGAAGAAATCAACTGATGATACCACCAATGAAGCAAATGTTCCCAGTGATTTCATCCCATGTCTCAGTGTGAAGGAAATAAATCCTTCGCAGAGGCAGCAAGGTTACCCAAGAGCCCCTGGGTTAAACAAGTGGGAAGGCTGACGTAAGGATGAGTCTTAATGTAAAAAGAAGCTGAAGCCTCATGGACTGGTTTAATTACTTAAACATCACCTTATCTGTAATACAAATGGCATGCCTAAAGACACATGGGAACATACAGTTCTTTACTGTCATTGAACACATGCCTTTTTTAATGTAAAAAAAGGAAAAGTGCTGTTTCAGTGAAGCATAATATAGTTTGCTGTTAAATTCACAATTACACTGGACATGTATTTGTACATTTGGTTTGAGTTGGTGTCAAACTGTCTTGCCATTTGTTTTTATTTAATTTCAAACTATCTTGGCATTTTTAGGCCTTAAGTATTTATAAAATCTATAGATTTTTTTTTTTTTAACCAATGAAATGATTTGGTGATGCTTATCTAGTATATTTTTATAAAAGAACCCCATTAAAATATTTTACATAACAGCTACAAACTCTCAACTAAATCCTGCTAATGAAGAACCCTATAAAAAGAGAAGAGGTTTTCTGTCTATATAAAAGAGAGAAAGAGGAGAGAAACATTAAGGTTTGTACTTTCATTGTGATATAGACAAGAGATGTGAAACCACACAGGCTAGAAAATGTATATTGGTCGTTGCTTTGAGTTCACTTTTGAATGTAAGTATGAATTTAATTAGCCCTTGAATAAAATGTAAGGCATAAATATACTATCACTACACACCAAGGCTTCTTTTGAAATAAGAAGGGATTTCTTCTTAAAATTTCTAGAAGGATGTGCTAGCCTAGATGTGGATTACAAATTAGCCATATCTAATAATATAACTATATATATATATATATATATTTGCCATATGAATTTACAAAATACTTTAACTGCCATGTGGCTGTTATTCACTTTTAAAAGATTCAAACATTAATTATTTTGCTTTCAGAAGAGCCAAATAATTTTTCCTCATGCAGATTACTTTAAGTCCTCAAACACTGAAACAATTAGGGAATTAAAGCTAAGATTAAAACTATATCAAAATTAGTTTCCTGGCATGATTTTAATTAAATTATAGAGGAATTTTTAATGAATCTTCCATTGAGAAAAGTTTATGGCTCATGCTTTTTGTGTGTCTGTCATATAACAGTTTGGCATTCTTTTAATTTACATAATTAACTTAAATTTGTATTGCCTTCTCAAGATATTTTTCTAAGCCTTGAGGATTTTAGACTACAAATACCATTTTAATTTGTTTAATCTATTAAAAATGTAGGCATTCTTTCTTTTTTTTTTTTTTCCTTAATTCTACCCTTCTATTTTTTTAACTAACCGCAGTTAAAATTAACTGTTTAACTGTGGTTTTCCCTGCCCGCAGCCCTCCCCCCCAAAATATGATATTATCTGGTTCAGACTTGAAAAATCATTGTGTAAGGACTTTTCATTACCATTTAATCCCCAGAATTTATATTTATACAAGGAAAATATTTTTTTCCTGATGTAGCGTTATGGTGCATGGTGGAGCCTGTGAGATCCCTGAGAAGAGGCAGCCCATGGTGTAGTGCTATGTGCTACCACCTCCTTGCAGGAGGGCTGATTTTGGGGCAGGGAGAGCCACCCTGATGCTTAATTTTCTTCCTCTACCTTTCTGTATCTCATGGCACGTGTTCCTTTGGGGCTGAGTCTGGCGATGGTGTGCTTTTGGCTGGTACCTAGCCATCAAGTACGCTGGAAGAAGAGAATTAAACCTGTGCACCTGGTTTTGCTGCAGCAACCCATGCAGCCAGATTATTTCCAAACTGCCTAAACTTAAGAGGATAGGGTCTTGACAGGAGTCAGCTTCTGTGTTGAAAACTTCCTGGTGTGCTTGTATCTTGACTTAGATACTACGTGGACTTTTTGTTTTCCTGCTGTTTGGATGCTCAAGGTGGTTCCTCCCTTAGATGGCACTGCTTGCTTTGCTGGTGCCTTCAGTCACTCCCACTGTGTTAAATTGAAAGTAATTAACTTTTAGGAGTTGTATTTGTTATAAAAAACCAAGCAGCCTCTCCACATAAGTAGACATTAGTTCTTTGTTCTTAATGAACTGAGGAAAACTGTCTTTCTTGTACTCTCTCCCCTCTCACACACCCCAC
>VZTM01009281.1:1829-25401 GCA_013400555.1 Jacana jacana | reverse complement strand
CCAGTAGCAGTACTGGAAGTACAGATCAGTAGAAAGTTTGCAGAGAGTTCAGGTGAGACCAAAAACTGTGTACACCTCTCTCTTCCCACTCTGAAATCAAAAAAGTGTTTTGCCTTCATATGGGTCATTAAATTTGTGTCTCTGTGATTTGAGATGCCAAATGTCTGGACAAAATTATTTGTAGTTAAGGGCCATGTTATGGAAGAAAAGTCTCTTCTTTCCTTAAATTTGGAAGCACACAAAATTATAGAGCTGGCTGTGACTCACAAAGCTATGAAAGAGGTATGGATAAATACCTGGTTTCCTTGTGACTGAGCAGGAACCAAGCTATTACAGCTACAATTTGATTCATCTGTGCCATTAGAAGAGAGAGATGAAGGGAAATGGCCTTTCTTTAGTTTGGACAGAAATTAACATCTGAACAAGAGGCCAGAAGGAGGTCAGGGAAGGTCTCTGCTAATGGGGGGAGTCCCTGGGTGCTGGACCACAAATGGAAATTATTTTGGCCTGGCAAACCAGCACTGTCTTCCTTGTTCCCAGGCATGGTTTGGGTGCTAGGATGAGCCAGGGATAATCCCTCTAAGGGGGGTTATGGCCTGTGGCCACCCTGTTTTGGAGGGCAGGAGAATTTAACGGTGCAAATGTGAGTTATTCCATACCTGTTGGCCTTGATGCTAGAGAACAGTCCCAGGCTTGTTTAATTGACTCATATAATTGTAGGCACTGTGTCCCAACAACACGTTAAACAGGAATTTATCCCTTCTGAACTTTTCAGCCATAGTGAGGCAGTGAATAGCAGCAGTGGACCTGGTGAATATTTTATTACACAGGTTTTTGAAAGTACCACTGCTCTTGGCTTTACCCACAGCGCTTGTGTTACAAGAAGCTGCAAAATCTAGCCTAGTCAAGAAAAATAATACCAAGTGGGACTGGAGGTTCCTGTTGCATTTAACCTGCAGGCTGACCAAGGTTGAGGGAAAGCATGGACCTGGCTGCATTATTGACTCTCAGGGTGACTTCAAGCTGACTACTTCGCCTTCAGTTTTCAGAAGCAATTAATGAGTTTTCCTGCTAGCTGGACACACTTCTTTGTGTCATAGTTCAGTCCCTAAAATGGTGGCCTTGTGTGCACTTAAGGTTGTAATTATGGACAAACAGTAATGGTATCTAATCTAAATCTCCCCTCTTCCAATTTAAAGCCGTTACCCCTTGTCCTATCACTACAGTTCCTGACAAAGAGATCCTCTCCAGCTGTCCTGTAGGCTCCCTTCAAATACTGGAAGGCTGCTATAAGGTCTTCCTGGAGCCTTCTCTTCTCCAGGCTGAACAAGCCCAGCTCCCTCAGCCGGTCTTCATAGGAGAGGTGCTGCATCCCTCTGATCATCTTTGTGGCCCTTCTACTGGACCTGTTCCAGCAGGTTCATGTCCTTCCTGTGTTGAGGACTCCAAAGCTGGACGCAGTACTCCAGGTGAGGTCTCACAAGCAGAGTAGAAGGGTAGAATCACCTCCCATAACCTGCTGGCCATGCTTCTTTTGATGTAGCCCAGGATGCGGCTGGCTTTCTGGGCTGCCAGTGCACACTGCTGGCTCATGTCAAGCTTCTCATCCACCATCACTCCCAAGTCCTTCTCCTCAGGGCTACTCTCCACCCAACCTGTGTTTGTGTCTGGGAATACTACATCCCAGGTGCAGGACCCTGCACTTGGCTGTTGAACTTAATGTGATTTGCACAAGCCCACCTCTCACCAAGAACTACAGAAGACTAGATCAATTCTCTGGCTGGTGATAGAACTGTATTGACTATTATAGGCCTGGATACAATGCAGTTGGTCTAATTAAAGCGTTCTTTGCAAATATATTTTCTCACACTTTCATGTTTGGAGCCTGATCTTACATTTCTCTTCTACCTTGTCCTAAATTAAATTCATTGAAGATCCTGACTAACTGTGCAAAGAACAGAAAACAGAATGTTTTGAGAGCAGTGGTTCCCTAATACCAGCAAAACACATTCTGTGTTCTTTTTTTCATATGATGCTTCTCTGTTCATGGAAAAATGAAATCTGAGAGATTCTCATCCTAGACTTCATCTATAAGACAGCAGTTGCAGTGCTTAGTTACTTTTAATCAGAAAGCATAGTATTTGTGGAACAACATCACAGTTTTCTCAATTTGATATAGACTTGCTGGCCTCATTATCACTCTAAGTGCTCTTCCTAAATCCTCATCTGGAATAGGTACTATGGTGCAGCAGAAAGCCATAATAAGGAAATATAGTGAAGCAGTGAAAGGAAAGGAGGTTATGTCCATGCAATGTAAGACAATTTAATGAACTTTTGTCTGGATCTGTGGTAGGGAAGAATAAAACCAATGCAAATGTTTCCTACATGCTTTACTTTCTCTCACTTTTCTCATCCAAACTTAGTCTGAAGCTCACTATACAATTCAAATATATAGGCAGATGCCAGTGACTGCTGAAAACTGTAAAAAGGAGCACTGTAGAAATATTTGGTTAAAAGAATTGGAAACATGAGTCACAGTAGCAAAGACAAATTTAAAGATTTGTGTAAGAAAAAGGGAAGGAAAACCACGATTGAATGGTAAGTCCTTTGTGACCAAACCTTCATGTCTAGAGTACTTGGAGATTATTAGTGAGTTCAGAAGGAAACTAATTTTGTCCATGAATTGACCAAAGAGTGGGACTTGAACTTGAACAGCAGGAATTGAGTGAAATGGGGGACCATGATGAGCATGTAAAGTGACAGAGTGGTTTAAAAAGGCATGGCAGACACAAAAATGCATAAAAATAATACCTGCAAGAAGGATAGGAATGAAGAAGATCTGCAAGTTTGTCTGGAGTAGGTCCACAGAAAGCCATTCAGAAGTAGATAAGGAGGAGGAGGCCCATGGAGTCAATGGAGGCCCAGGACAAGAGACAAAAACCATAGGATGAGATGGCTCTAGCAAGCAATAGCTCCAAGACACTGTTCTCTGCCTGCTAACCAGTTTTAATTGCTCTTCTGATAAAACAACAAAGGGAGATAAAGATGTTGAGCTGTGATCTGCTGGTCAAACTAAAGGGCAAGACGAGGCTACACAGGAAATGGAAGAAGGAACCGGCATCCTGGGAAGAGTATGGGGATGTTGCCTGGCTGTGTAGGGGTGAGGTCTGGAAGGCCAGGGCACAGCTAAAACTAATCAGGGCAAGGTATGTAAACAAAAAAAAAAAACAAAAAACAAACAAACAAACAAAAAAAAAACCAAAAAAAAGAAAGGTTTCTACACCTACATTAACCAGAAAAGGAAGGTTACAGAAAACATACCCTCCGTGACAAGCCACAGTGAGTAACTTGTATCAACAGATGAGGATAAGGCAGAAGTTCTGAACAACTTTTTTGCCTCAATCTTCACTGGCAACCCCTTTCCTCCTAGCCCTCATGTTGATGGCCTGCAAGTTGGAGACCAAGGTGACAAAGTCCCTCCCACTGTAAGTGAAGACAAGGTACCTGATCAGTTGAGGATCCTGAAAATATACAAGTCCATGGGACCTGAGGAAATACATCCCAGAATCCTGAAAGAATAGGCTGATGTGGTTGCCAAGACACTTTCCATGATATTTGAAAAGTTGTGGAGGACAGGTGAAGTCTGTGCTGCATCAAAAGGATGTGGTGTTAGCGGATCCAGAGAGGCGATTCTGCCACTTTGCTCTGGTGAGACCTCACTTGGAGTACTGTGTGCAAGTCTGGAGCCCTCAGTATAGGAAGGACATGGACCTGATGGAGTGGGTCCAGAGGAGGTCCAGAAAAGTAATCAGGGGGTTGGAGCACCTTTGCTACAAGGACAGGGTGAGGGAGCTGGAGTTGTTCAGCCTGGAGAGAGGAGGCTCCGGGGAGACCTAAGAGCAGCCTTCCAGTGCCTGAAGGGGGCCTACAGGAAGGCTGGGGAGGGTCTGTTTACAAAGGCCTGCAGAGACAGGACAAGGGGCAATGGCTTCAAGCTGGAGAAGAGCAGATTTAGATTGGATATTAGGAATAGGTTCTTTACCATGAGTGTGGTGGACCACTGGAACAGGTTGTCCAGGGAGGTGGTTGAGGCCCCTTTCCTGGAGATATTCAAGGGGAGGCTCGATGAGGCCCTGGGCAACCTGGTCTAGTTGGGGGTTGGGGAGGTTGGACTAGATGACCCTAGAGGCCCCTTCCAGCCTGGACCATTCTATGATTCTATGTAATATTTACAGAACATAATCTCCTTTGCATTGATACATTTGTAACCCTGATATTGTTAACTGAAATTAGGAGTGTTGTAGTACATGCTTTACTTTCTCACAGGTAAGTGTGTGAGTAAACCTAGCCCAGATGAGTGGGCTAGGTTTTGCTGCCTTACAACATATAAACAGGAAATACTAAAATTTCCTCCCGAAATAATTTAAATCATGCTGTTTACAGCTCATTTCCTTGGGAGAGAGATGTTTTTCTTTCTTCAGAAAGGCAAATGTCATGATGTTATTATTTACCAAGAACCCAGGGCAGACACCAAATTTGTGTTCTTGAGCAGTACGTGTCTGCAGGACATCTTTTGCTAGTAGGTGCATACGGGAAACTCCCATGTCCACATCTAGCACTTTCTGCAAACGGAAATAAGATCTACACAGGCTTGTAAAAAAAGGGCTTTGTAAAATGTTTTTTCTCTCTCTTCTCTGCTTCCAGTGGGGGACTTTTTCTCAAAGACTGTGGGTTGAAAAAGAGCATAAGCAGATGGGAGAGCTGTGAAGCTCTAAACCCCTTGTTTTCCATCACAGTGCTATGACTGCTCTTTGGGGGTCTCTTGCTGGAGTGCACTTTAAGCCTAACTGAAAGTAGTTTATTGCTGTGCATGTTAAAGCCAGTGAGACCGCCCTAGGATTTGCACAGTCTGCCCTCAGCTTCAGTACATTAGAGATGGTACATTACAAATTGTAGTCGGATAAAGGCTAAGAGAATGATCTGAAGGAAACCTTGAAATTATATTCAGGAATGCTCTGATTATCTTATTTTTTTAAAAATAATGTCAATTTAACATCTATTTTTCATAAAACACTTACTTTTGACAGGTCTGAAAATATTATTTTAAAAGGATGACTAGACTTACTGCTGGCTTGGACTGTCATTTTCTTTTTATTATTGCAAAGATATTTCTCTCCCTTTCTTTATTAAACTAGCTTAATTGAGAACTCAAATAGCACCCTTGAGACAAGCATAGGGGCTGATGGCAGCTGCATATTAGAGTCAAAATCATCCTGTTATCAAAAATAAATCATGGTCTTTCTCATTCACAAGGTTTCTTTCCAGTGTTTCCTCTTTTATTTATTATGACTTTCCTTTTGTATGAAGACTTGACAACTGATAATGAAAATCATTTATAGTTCAGATTGCCTAGAGAATGAGAAGGAGACAAAAGCTGGCCGCATTTTAGGAATTCAGTGTTTGGGACAGTATCATGATCAAATGCCTGTATCAAATGCATACTGCACAAAAAGGCAAAACCATGAATTTTTTATTTTTATTTTTTTTTAGAAGAAGAAATGAATAAGAAATCCTTAAGAACCTTTTTTATTGAAGGTTATGTGTAGCGTGCAAAAGGTGGTGTCAGCTCAGTACAGCTTTTGTATCAAATAGTTGGTCACTACTCCTGATCAATAAAAATGCTGAAACATTCATAAAAAAGTCAAAAGTCACTGTCAGGATCAGACTTCTGTTTTTTCAAAGCAGAATGAATTGACCTTACAAAAATATTCTCTTTCAATGAATTCCCTTAAATGGAAGTGTTGTGATGTGAGGTGAGAAGATGACTCTTGTAGATAGTTTGCCAAAGTGAAGTGGGAGGTTTCTTCCTCCTCAAACTGTTCATTGCAAGTACTATTATAAGCCTCACTTCTACCATGCCAGACAATACTTAGTTTTGTAAATGCAAAAAAAAAATGGGTCAACATAAAGATCAGCATTATAAATATGAAAGAAAAAATATTTTCTGTCTCTTCAAGGACTGTGAAAAATAGTTATGGGTTATTAGGGCAGATATCGCTATTCTCTGTGCCATACAAAAAAAGAAAATTGCTCAAGAGGACAAAAAAAGGTAGGTGGGAGGAGAAGCCTATGCGGTCAGAGCCTCTCTGTGGTTGGTATTACCAAATGGAAATGTTATACCAGTGGAAATGTATACTGTCCTGACTGTGAGTCTATACCTTTTTGGTATGTGTGCAGGTACGCATGCTGTCCATCCACCAGCCCCTGAATGCAGAGCAGTTCTGAGATGCTGCAGAGAAGGGGGGAGGCTGAGCAGCGCTACATGGAAGGATGTTTGCACTCTGGATGACACAGGATTTGGGGAACTGGAATCAGTTTCCTCACACAGGCTTTTGGTGTCTGTGCTCCCTCTTGCTCCTTCATGTGGCTGCTGCCTTCCTCCTCTCTTCTTACTGGATCAGGATGAAACAAAACAGGATTCTGCTTTATTTCTCTTCCATCTGCCCTGTCACACCCCCACGTTAGATGTGGGACTTCCCATTAGCATCACTTTATCCCACCCTGAAGTTGTTTTCAAGGGGTGGAGAAAACATACCAGTCACTGAGATACTGGTTGTGGAGAAGTGGGGAGCCTTCTGTGTCCCTCAATGAAGCAACCACTTTCTGGAATGTATGTCCTCTTGACATGGGAGCTCTTGAAAGGGTTTGAATATCCCTGCTTCAAGCAGGAGGTTGGCCCAGATGACCTCCCTGCCTAAATCCACCCAATGGTCTGTAATTCTATGGTGGCTTTTGGGAGGAAAAAAACCCCACCAAAACCACAAACCAACAAGATAAAGATACATGAAAGATAAGGACACATAATTTGCAGCTGTTAAATATTAGTGTGATAGGGCAGGATTATTGTTGCAATTCTTTCCTGGGGAATGAAAACATAGCACTCCTGGGTGAAGGCTGTGGTGGGAAGCCTTCCCAGCATGTCACACAATACTCCTGAGACAATGATGATTTGATTATTCTCACAACTTCAGCCACACCACGTTGCTTAATTAAATAATGTAAACAGACGCATGCGGTATCTGTGCTCAGCATTTGGGGAGGCTTTTTCAAAGCGGGTGGTGCTTGAAGTGGGAATTTTGTCAGTGAGAATTCTAAACATGAACTGGGAAAAAGGTTACATTTTTGAAACATCTGTAATCATTTGTGTCACATAAGTTAATTAGCTGTGTATGGATTTTAAGCAGTTGACTCCTTTTCTGTTACGTTCAGACATATTGTGTGTTTTGCATTCTTGAAACCTTCACAGTTTTTCTAAAGTCTGTAGAAACAAAACCTGAAATCCACTGAAATTACATGTAAAATTCAATAAAATAGCTATTAGAATAGCTAATATATGCCTGCCTTTTTTTGTGTGTGTTTTTGTTGTTTTGTTTTGTTTTTTTTAATATGTCTCTGGTGAGAAACAAAAAAAAGATATCAATGTAGGTTAAGACCTAACCATATGGCTTTTTAGGTAATGCTAGGAAAATGAACAAGAATATTACTGCAATAGCATCCTTTGTTTCTCCTGTGTGGGAAACAAACCTGTATGTAGGAAATAAAGTACGTAGCCCAGACAAAAATATAAACTACCTATTCTCACTATAAAATATACATTGGCTCTACAACTTGAGGTCAAATTAGACAAAATAAAGACCTTGTGGTTCTAAACCAAGCTTACCTACCTAATGGGTTTTCCATGCCTAAACTCAAATGAGTTTAGAAATAATTTGCATCAAAATTACAGATTTTGGTAAATGAGAACAGTATCTTCAGATAAGCAAAGTCTTTTTTTTTTTTTTTTTTAATCCTTTCAGTTAGTTTATGCTCATTAGTAATAAGTAATTACATTTTTTGCTTTCCAGGGGTTAAAATACTTTCTTATTCCTTACTCCAGTCCCTTTCTCCTGCTGGTTTTCTTTTTTTTTTTCTGCCTATAATCCTGTGCTGGCTGCAGTGAAAGATGATGTCTTCAGCTGTGCCACTTCAATTTTCTTAAATCCTTCTTTCCCTTGAGCAGCCAGATGATTGATTCCTTCTCTTTAAATCTAAACCTCGCGGCTTTCCTTGTCTCAATTTAAGTATATCTTTAGTCATTTTAAATAGAATAAAATGTGTCCTACCTTGGCACAGCATGGTCTCCTTCCTGAACCTCTTCTATTCATGTTTTAATTGGCAGTAATCCGAAACTAAACAGTCAGTTTATGCATAGTGGACTATGGGATCATATGCATATGGGCTTATTGAGCCTGAGAACTTGATTGTATTCCATGTGAAACTGTAAGATACCAAGAGAAAAAATTACCCTGACAGCTAGGTGCCTCATCTGAAGTCAGGAAACAAAGCTGTTCACTGTAGGTTTCGCAGTTCCTATCAAAGTAGATTGACAACACTAATAAACAGATTCCTGTTTAGTGGCTCACATGCAATATGCAGTTATGAACACTTTGCACCGTTGCTGTTGCCTCTGGCAAGATCTCTAGAAGGCCAAGTGTTGTGGAAATGAAAAGGCAATGAGCTGAGGCACTTGTCCTCAGCTGGGTCTCAGGCATGGTAGCTGCAAGGTCTTTAGGGGGCCTGTGCTGCTGTTCGTCAGATCAACTGGCTTGAAAAGTAAACCAAAATCATCATGCGGGGTCGGTGGCCTCTTTTCTGGATACTTCCAGGTAGGGTCCTGGACTCATTTTTGGAATAAGTTAGAAAAAAGTACCTTTTATTTATTTTATTTATCAAAGTGTTGAAAATTAATTAATTTCATGGCATCAGAGAATTCTGTGATTCTGTAATATCAGGGAATGGCAAACTAGTTCAATGGCTCTTCTGCATAAATCTGGACTGATTTTTAGTTAGGCTCATCTTTTGTCTCTCCATCAGTTTCTGTTCTGTATGAAATCAGCTTCTGACACTCAGAATAGAAGTATATTTGTCAAATTGTTTTTATTGTGAGCTTTCTTGAACCTTTTTAGCTATTTTGTTGGGTTATTTAAATGAACTTTTCAATGCATTATATATAAGGTTGATGATTAGTTGAAATCCTAATATGCTTGAAATCCCATCTGCTGGTGAATAGCTGAAATTATGAGCAGCTGAGCTAGGTCTTCTTGCCGCCTGGTAATTGATTTGGAATATCCTATCTGTCACCGAGTGTTTGTATTCTCTGTAGAAGCTGATGACTTCGTGTCTCATAATAGGACAAAATCAACCATCCAAAACATTTCAAACTATCAGCTAGAATTAGTGATTAGCCTCTACAAGAGCTTAGCAATAAATCTGCTCTACTCTTTGGTCTTTGTGACAGCTAGTGGCAGAAAAACCCTAAATGTAATTGTTATGACTAGTGTGTGCTCGTGCCTTTTCTCCCTGCTATTTGTTCATTAAAGATTAGTGTTTTCTCTCCCTGAGATTGGTTACATGCTTCTGCTTTCAATATCTTACTCTTTGTCTTTCTCATGTTAGTACTTAAAACTTTTACACTCTATTCCAATTATTAGCTCCCCTTGGAGGATATTCTCAGGTAATCTTTGGAAGGCCTCCTTGCATTAATATTACTTTCAGTTTCAATATTGAAGGTAGAGATTAGGAAACTCAAATATAAGAGTAAGTAGCATCTGAATTTGCTCTGTACTCTTAAATAAATGGGCATCAGCAAGACCTGGAAATCACTTCTCAGTTTTCCATCCCATCTGGACTTACTGGCAGATGTTGTAGATCATAGATCTCTGCAGGATCGTAGGTGTCAAAGCTTTAGCATTTACTTGCTGGCTTCCAGCACTGGTCATATTAACTTTATTTCACTGAAGTGATAAGTCCCAAGTAAAATCTGTGGTCCTCCTCCTCACTGGAGGCTGAGCTGCTGCTCACAGGTTGCTCATTGGTCCTGTAGGTGCTTGAGGATGATCTTCTGCTGAGGTGTTGTTTGTTACCTCCTTGTGCTCTCTGCAGAAAATGCCTACTGAAGTCTCTAAGATGCCTGCGCCAGAAGAGGTCAGCTCTTTCTGTCTTTCTGTCCACAGCTATCAGATGTGAAGGCCAATGGGAACGCTTTCCATTGGGAACCACTCTGGGAGGTGTGGCAGAAACATTGGGAAGTCCACAGTGAGGTTTTCACAGGCCTAGTTGAGCACTGTTTCAGAGGCTTCCAGTAATTCTCTTCACATCAGTGAGACTTACCAGGTTTGTATAGACTCTGGTCTTGGGAGCGAGGAGAATGATAAAGCTATGGGTCTGCTCGTGCTTGCCAACATAAACTTAAGTAGTATGACCAAAACACATATTTCTAAGTTGCTGACATTTTTCTAAAATATGAATCCCTACCAAATATATCCATGAGCACTTCTTGCTGAAAGCAACAATTTTTGAAAAGCAAAAGGAAATACTTATCAAAGATTTAATGAAGTATGAATTAAATTAATTCATTGACTCTTTTTATAATTAGTCTTTCAAAAATGACATGACACTGAGGTAAGTGAGAGAATTATTTTTTTAGTTTGGACTGACTACAGAGATTAGATGCATTGGTAGAAAATGACACTTAGGTCTCAGAAGGCAGAATTAATTGCATATAGTGGTATGTACTATGTCTCTTAGGCAAAATGAAGGGATAAATGATAACACATTGAAAGTAGATTTTTATTTGTTTCAGTTTTTAAGCTGTTTAGCAATTGATGTAAGAATTCCAGGACAGAGAAGTTGTATTTACACTGTATTAATAATGGAATTTATATATTTGTTATGAAGAGTTGTTATATAAACTGATGGAAAGACAGAAAAATGTTTTCATTCTATCGCATGAGAATGCAAGCCAAGTCTTTTGGTAGGAAGCCTGCAGCTTAATAACATACTGTGCAGATTCAATTAGTTGTTTCAGATGTCTGGATTATTGCATTAGAAGTATTCTTTGGTGTCAAGTTGTGGAAAATGAAAATTCAAGGCCACAGGTGGATGAACCTCTATGAAATTGAGTTTCCAGAGCCAAAGACTGTGAACAGTTTCTACTATTCCATCAGAACAGGTGTTTGCCCCCAGCTTCTTTGCAGAGCCTTCCATGTGCAATCCGTCATGGAGTTCAAAGTGACTTCAGTTTGCATAACAATTTTAGGGATTTGTAACCTGCTCCAGAAAGGTTTTAACTTCTCATTCAGAATATAGATCTTTATTATGAAGAACACATGTTTTGTGTGTAATGTGCTGAATTCTCAAATGTGTGTTTTGCTTGGTCTGTACTACTTAAGCAGCCCTTTTCCCTTATAATCTCTATCTCTTCAGTAATGTTAGGAAAACCTCACTCCTCTCTTTCACACAAAAAACCCAAACAAACTCCAAACCTTAGGTCAGGCATTTGCTTCTATTGGAACAAACATGGAGTTCTCTCATAATTTAAATGATTGCTGACTTGTAAAATAACAGATGCATTCTATAGCATATCTCTTTAGTGTTACGGAAAACATTACTAGAAGACAGACAACCTGGGGGTAGTTCCTCACAATAGTGAAATGGAATTTATGGAGCTTGTTAGATGTGTGTGATGATTTGCCATTTTCAGAAGTTGTAACTGTTCTGTGACAAAAATGGAAGCTTTAGTAGCAGGATCTTATTTCAGTACCTGTATTTACACTGAGCTCATTCTTATGTTTATCTATGAATATACTTATAAATATTTGTTTAGCACCCTAGGAAGAGCGATGCACCTTTTAAAAGCATGTGGAGAATTTGGAATGACTACCCTGAAGTCAGAACTATTATTATTGCTCTTGTAAAGAGAAATTTTGGAGGACTATAATTCATAATTATTTTATTCACAGATAAAATAATTTCTGTCTAAAGTGCACAAACGCACATGCATGTGCTGGTTTTGTTGATTATATATAAGTATTTGTAGTTTTAATGTAGAATACCTATTGACATTAAATCACTTAAAGACTTTATGGTTATAAGGCAGATATGGATTTTAGCAGCATCTTATAATAATAATGCAGTTTAATATTCTGATTGAATATTCTTAAAATGAAATACATGGTCCGTTGCCTTTTTCATTATGAGTTTGGTGTTAGACTGGAGAAGGTGTCTGCTTTTCTGCATCCATTTTTTATCTTGATTGCGGACACTGATTTGAATGACAAGCATACACTTTTATAATGAAGATTATTTGTTTTCTGAAGATTCAGTTAGGCTTTCTGGACAGGTAGAAAAGTTCTAGAATTGAATAGGCTGATAATTTTGCTTTTTCTACTTCTGAACTTTCAAAGGAAATTTTGCAATTAAATTAAAGCCTTTAGGAATTCACAGAAGGGAAAAAAAATCTCATCTCATTTGGGTGCATACACAGCATTTTTCTTCAGTTCACATCTCTAACTCCCATTCATTTTATCAGTAATTAAACACACACATTAAGAGAAGGATGTTACAATGTTTTGTTTCTTTGAGAATTTTGGCATGAGAATAGAGTGCACATTCATGACAGCTGGATATGTGACTGACCACAATAGCTGCAAAGGAACAATTACACTTTATTAGTTCAATAATTTTGCTAAGAAACAAATATCCATTGTAGCTCTGTGAATGAGTAACATACACCAGATTCACAGATTCAGCAGAGCAGCATTATTCACATCAGCTAATGTCCAGGAACAATAGCTTCACTCTCCTGGCCAC
This sequence comes from Jacana jacana, assembly GCA_013400555.1. Classification (NCBI taxonomy): domain Eukaryota; kingdom Metazoa; phylum Chordata; class Aves; order Charadriiformes; family Jacanidae; genus Jacana; species Jacana jacana. The sequence continues at coordinate 12,711 of VZTM01009281.1, read as the reverse complement.
TTTATTCCGGAAAAACACAGTGGCTTGGGGTAGAGCAGTGCTGGGGAAAGACTCTCTGCAAAGGCAGTGTAGAAGACAATATTAAATTTGCCTTTTTAGTATGATGGTGCAAGGGAAAACAGTGGTAATAGTGTGGTCGAGTTCTTATTCTGTAAGCAACCTATCAGGTTTTGCTAGAGTTAAGTTGCATAAATTTAATAAGTAAGTAACAAGGCGTACATTTGTGTACTGGATCTGGGTAACCCTATGTGTTACCTGATCCAGATCCAGATTTGGTAGGACAACGGGTAACGGTTTTAGAGTAAAAGGGGGTCTATTCAAATTAGATAGAGGGAAGCAATCTTTTTACAATGTGTGGTGAAACACCACGGGTTGCCTGGGGAGGTGGTAGATGACCCATCCCTGGAAACATTCAAGGTCAGGTTGGATGGGGCTCTGGAGCAACCTGATCTAGTTGAGAACGTCCTCGCTCGTTGCAGGGAGGTTACACTAGACGACCTTTAACCGTTCTTCCCAACTCAAACTATTCTATGATTCTGCAATTGTGACAGCATGAGTGCAATTAATTTTACTGAATTGTAACCATGTACAAATTTGGTGACTGGTTTCAGCTAGTTATGTAATGGCCTTTTATAGCCAGAGGACAAAGAAATGTTTTCAGAGGATGATGAGTCTAGTTGCAGATGCCTGTTGGTCAGGAAGGAATGGCTTATTTTAGGATGGTTGGTTAATGCTCAAGGCTCCTGCTTGAGGACTGGCTATTTTTCTGCATGTTCACACTGAGTAAAATTTCAGGGAGTCGGGAGAAGTAAAGGAAGAAGGGAGAGAGAAGGAATGCTTCAAGAAAAATGGAACATTTTAGAGCAAAGGACCTGCAGGAGCAGTGTCACTCATTCTCCTTGCAATATTTTGGAGATACCCATAGCAGTTTGGTGGAACTTTAAAGTACATGAGTAGAATAAATATGGGAAATAGCATTCTGAATGGAAATGTTTCTTGTGTTCTGCAGTCTGAATCTGGTAAATGTTGAAATAGCCCCTGGAAACATTCATTTCAACGTTAAATGTTGCTCTGTGTTCAGGATAAAGCCCAAAGCTGGCTTTTTGTAACCAGGACCCTGCCTGTTAAGAGTTTGCTGTAGACAAGGGCGGTATTCTGTCATCTGAACATCAAATACAACACTTTTAGCTCTGGAATTATCTAGCTCGTACTGAATACTTTCTTCCACATGCTTCAGTGTTGTGGAAGTTTATATTGGTGATCATAAGATAAGGATTTTAACGTCAGCAAATTAATAAGAGCAATGTGACTTACCAAATGATGAGTTTGCTTGTGTAACTTAAAAGCATACGGAGAATTAATAAATGCAAGGGATTTTAGTCCTCAGGCTTTTTATTTTATTTTTTTTTAATTTAGGCATTTGTATGTTTTAACTTATGATGAGGGGCCTCCTCTGCTATTATTATGGCATTTTACCCTCAGCAAATGACAGGTGTTATTGGTACATAGAGATACATTACAAATTCTCTCACTGGAAAGCCTTCATTGCATGCCATTAGGTAACAGCATGTGCTCAGTAGCTGTGGTCTCTTAGCAACTAACTCTTTTTCTTCTTTTGAATTCTCCTTTTGTGACCCAGAGGCAGGTCTTAGACATCAACCTCAGCCCAGTTTCCTATTTCCAAGAGAGTGAAAACCAGAATGTTTTGGGATGCTTATATGAAGTCCATATAGTGCAGAAATATGTCCTTCTGAACCTATTGCAAGTATTGAAAATGGAGATACATTTGTATTTCTTCATTTAAGAATTTAATAACAAATGTATTATTCAAATCCTGCCATATAGTTTTAGGTATATAGTGTGTATATATATATTTATACACACTTATATCTTATACTTACATCCTTATAGTACTGTTTGTAGTGCCAATGTATTTTAAGATGAAATTTGGCTTTAAGAAAATACACAATTAAAATCTGCAAAGGTGGCAGTATTACATTTACATAGAAAATGTGTAAACATTTTCACTGTTGCAGATTTTAATGTATATACTTTTGGGTGTTGGTTTTTTGAGGGGTTTTGGTCACATGTCTGGATTTGAAAGAAGTATGGACAAAGAGGAGCATTGCTTCTGGGCAGGAGATTAGGGACTACACTTTCAAAATAATTATAAGTTTAAATTCAGATCCTTGCGTGTATGCTCCTAAAGCTACCATTGAATATTTTTCTAACTGCAGATTTTATTTGTCCTTCAGTGGCAGTGTGTACAGGAAAACTTTTTCATTCCTAAAGAAAACCCGAGGATCAAGAAATATTTTTTGTCAAACAAATTATTCTATTCATTCAACTAAGGAACATAAAAGAGTTACTCTGATGCAGTGGTGAATTGGTGTAATGAACTGTGGTCCTTCTAAACTCCAGATGTATTTTTATATCCAGACAGGCCTGCAGTGAGGAACTTATAACATAATATTTCAGAATGCACCAAAGAAAGTTTTCATAATGTGCTTTTTTTTTTCCTTTTTATTTTTTTTGGGGGGGGCCTGGGGAGGGTTGTTTGTTTGTTTTGGTTTTTTGTTTTTTAGGAATCAAGGTATCAAGGCGTGTACATTGTTTAGAAATCTTTCTGAAGTGAAGATTCTGGTTGAGTCTTCTACGTTAAGCTGATTAACTGTTTCTGACCTTTCAAAGTATGTCGTATATAATCCTAGAAGACCACCAGAGTTGAAACTATTCTGTTAGTTTTGACATTCCCATCAGGCTTTCTGTCTGCATCACAAGTGATCCTAATTCACTTGTTTTTAGTTAATTTGACAGGTCATTGTTAACATCATTACTAATAACAAACTGCTACAAATTATACATGTTTTGACAAGAGGAGTCGTCAAGACATGACAATACCAGTTAATTAGAATAGAAGGAAAGCGCTTATTTCTTTGCCCATGAACTGGATAGCATCTTTATATTTCAGGAGTAGAGGGAAAGGGAGTATGTTTACTTCAGGAACAAACTTATTTAAGGCTGGCTGCAACCAAGCAAGAACTAGGATGGAAACTATCCTGACAGTGTCATGCACATCATCGCATTTAGAAAGTTTTTCTTTCTGGTAGCTCTTTGTCCAGTAGTTTGAGTGAATCATCACTCCCGTAATTTTACCATCTGCTACTTTATGTAGCATGTTATGACCAACATTTTTTTTTCTGTATGTGTAAACAATTTTACCATTGAATGTGAAATAAGAGCTTGACTGCTGAGTTCTTTCCCTTCCCCTCAGAGGCAAAATGTTGAGAAGATATAGATCCTTACTCGGTGAACACAATGTAACCCAAATGTGAGCCTTTTAAGAAAGAGATTCAAAGACATAATCCCTGAAAAGTCTGTCAGGTAAAGTGTGGTTTAAGGAGTCATTTCAGTGAATAAATGTTTCATGGCTGAGGGAGATTGACATTCATAAACAGCAAAGAAAGATAAAAGGGTGTGATTATATTTTGTTTAAGTGGGAGCAAATTTCAATATGGAAAGGGAAGTATAGCACGGGATTTGTGGAGAGAAGCTCGTGCAGAGATTTCTTTCTATGTTTATTCATCAACCAAGGGAGCATGCAAAAGCTAAGCTGGTCTGAAGCCTAAAAATGCAATATCTGATCATTAAAAATGGTCCTATCCTGCTTTGAGTTTCCCATTTTATTATCGTAGAATCATAGAATCATTTAGGTTGGAAGAGACCCCTGGGATCATCAAGTCCAACCATCAGCCCTACTCTACAAGTTCTCCCCTACACTAGATCCCTCAACACCACATCTAATCTGCTCTTAAACACAGTCAGGGAGGGTGACTCCACCACCTCCCTGGGCAGCTGATTCCACTGANTTGTGCTGAGGTGCCCAGAACTGGAATATTATAAATATTATAAAACCTTCCAAATAGTCATGAAGAATAATTTGGCTTTAAAACAAGAACAGAGCAAATCTTCAGGAGGAGCAAAATCTCTTTAGTACAATGCTTGGAATAAATATCTACGAGACTCAGTCTTAAAGTGCCTTTATACAAGGCACTGAATCTAAGGCACATCCCTTAAGATGTTGATCCATTCCCGATTAGACAAAAGCATTTTAAGTTCCGTGTGACTGTAGCCCCTGTCTGTCACTGCAGTGATCAAACCCCAAGGCTGTACTTCAAGGTCTGGCTTGTGGTTCTCAGCCCCCGAGTCATGTAGGCCAAGGAAGCACATAGCAGCTCCCGCCATGCCTGCAGGCCTGGCTTGCTTTCCACTGGAAATATCTAAACGTCTGGGAAAGTGAACAAGTGCCTTTAATCCTAACAGCTACTGTGCCTGACCCACTGTGCCTGTAGGAACTTGATGGAACTGGGGATCCTGCCACAAATGTGTAGTCATGAGACTGGTGTGGAAAGCACCTGGGAGGGGAATTGGAGGCAGTGGGTCCCAGCATATCTATCTACAGCAAGAAAACAGATTGCACAGGTCTTGGCTCTCTCTGTCCTGGGAAGAGAAAGAGCAAACATCACATGTTGCAGATGCTTTGTTTGAAACGTTTGGTAACACAATTTTTGTGGAAAATGCTTTCAGACAGTAGGAAAAAAGCAAGCTGGTGGTTTCAAAACTATGATTCCATTCTTTGAACTGCAAGAAAATTATTATTCTAAATCACTCATGGGATGGATAATAACAGGGGTTTACTTTGTGATGTGTCTGTGTCTTTGCCCTGCCATGAGCTAGAAAGAGCTCTAGTTTATTCTCTTCCCTTTTCCTTTCCCAAGCCTGCTTTTGTTGCAATATGATTGCTTTCCAGTCTCTTATATCTTAATGTCTTCATGTGTCTGATGCTTAATTTTACCGTTTTTCAGGAAAAGGTGTGTTAAATTATGTATCTTCATTATGTTATATACCTATTGTACCTATATACCTGGGGAGGGTTGTTAATGTTACCTGCTCTCAACAGTTACCCTATGATATTTTTCTTTTAGAAATGAGAAAATGAGGAAATTGGGGTTATGACAGTGCAAATAAGGTGGACAAGCTTGAACAGTAGCCTGGGCCCAGAGAGTGCTGTCATTTGATATTTAAAGAAAGGAATGACTCTGATGTTGCTTTCTTTAGGTAGTAAAGAAAATGTCAGTGCAGCAATTTCTGTAATCACTAAGATCGACATTTATGTTGAGATTGAGCTTTCCTGTTTGTTAATTAGCATGGTAGAGTCACATTGCCCTCAGCCCTGCATCTCAGCAGGCCCCGACTATGAGATTTACATTTCACAGGGAGAAACAGCCTTGATAATGAAATGATGCTTTGCAGAGATATGTGCAGAGAAACACAGCTGTATTATGTAAATGTGATTTATCCAGAGCTGTAGTACATGGGTCCTGTTACTCAGATGCTGATCTATAAATCACTGATGACTTGTGATTTCACGTTTACGTCCTCGGTGATTGGTATGAACTTCTAAGATCATTTATTTTTATGTATGCCATAAAAAGCTCACATCAAAGTTAATATGTATCCCCTACATCTCCCCTGACAGTGTTTTGTGATGTTTATCATCTCCAGCTTTGTCACCAGTCACAGCGACATTTTCAAAAGAGGAAGATTCCTATTGAATGCATCCCATTTAGCACCAAAATTTAGTGGGAGATGCTCAGGAACCGAAATGTAACAAGCAGTACCTATTTACTTCATTACAGCATCAGTGTTCTCCTTTCAGCTGGTAGAACATTTTGTGGGTTTTTTTTGTCATTATCTGGAAAAAAAGCAGAAGGATGGGAAGAGGAGTTTTGCAGAATGCTTGACTGGTATCTCTGCAGTAGCAGAAGTTTCTCAGCAGGCTGAGAAGCACCAGAGAGCTCTTGCTTCGTTGGGATTTGCTCCTGCCTCATTTGACCCATGTAGCACTCTTAGTGCTTTGCCAGTTACCTGTGAAAATGGGGACTCGGGCCTTTGTGCTTGCCAAAGTCAGGGAAAAGGGGCTGGACATCTGTCGTTTCTTCTCCTCTTTCATTCTTGTGAGGATCAGAACATGTATATAAATGTATATATATTATTTTTTTTTAGTCTGGTTTCCTCATTAAACCTCGTGTTGCCTAACTGTGCGCTTTTCCATTTTCCCTAAAATACTCTTCAAAACCCAATGGCTTGCTTCAGCCAGGTTTGGCAGAACAGTGAAGCTCTCTGTGGGGGATTCGTTTTGATGGGTTTGTGAGGAGAGCGCCTCAGGCAGAGGAGAGAGACCTGCACATCTTCCTAGACAAAGGACCAAGAGGTAGCTGTGGGTTCTGGCACCTGGATCTCTTCCCTGCTTGGAGAAGCAGCAGGGAGATCTGCTGGGTTGGTGTTAATGTATGCCCCTGTCTGTGTGAAGGGGCACAAAGGGGACAAACTGAAATCCCTGAGAAATCCTCTTCGACAACCAGCTTTTAAGTTTCTGGCAAAACACAACATTCTTCAAAAAAAAAAACCCTTGCTTGCTTTTACCCTGAAAATTAATGTATTAGTGCAAATAATGTTTCTGCTCCATTAAAGTGATCTGTAAGCAAGAAACAAAAGAATAAAACTCTTCCCCCCCCCCAGCTCATCACTTTGGGAATTTCCTGATTGAATCGCTAAGTTCAAACAGAGAGAAAAACATGCTGACAGCATGTTGCTCTTTTATTCTGCTTTGTGCAAGTAAGAAGATTTGAGTATCTAAAATCCCCATTGTATTTTAGGAATGCAAGATAGGCTCAGGAATTGCAGAAAACAGAAGTTACCATTGTTAGTTGTTGACCTGGGAGCCTATTCTGCTGATTTTTGAACAAGTGGGCAGGCACTGACAAGTCATTGAAAGGAGAAATTTGCAGATGTTTCAAAAACTGTGGCCAGAGGTAGAGAAAGCAGAGCTAATGAAGCTTGTAAATACGTGAGCAACTCCAAAACGTAAATACATATTTAATTGATACAGGTATGGGTATTTATATTTGAAAAACTATAGTCCTTATGGAGTAATTTTAAATTAAATAGTTTATAAACATTACAAGATCTGCTCTCTACCTTAAGAAGCATAATAAAGCAGGATGGGGTTTCAGCTTCTTCCAAACATACAAAATATAAAAGTTCTTCAGGCTTTAATATTCACTTCCTATAGGAAAAAATGCTTTTCAGAATAGAAGCTGTGAGCTAGGAGAGCATAATAGGGCTACAGAAATATATTTAAAAAGACTAAGAGCAGCTCCAAATCTCATAAATCTGACTTCACAAATAGTAACAGAAAGGATAGGCATAGGTTTGGCATTATGCGTTATGTTCTTAGAGAGGCAGAGGCCTCAGACATCCTCAGGACATCTAAGTATTTACAGGCTGGTTCTCCAGGGAATCCCTGTGTGTGTAGTTCCAAAAGTTCTTCAAAGTAGACAAATTAGGTACTTCTCATTTCTCTTTGTACTTGAAATATCTTTCAGTTCTGAGTTCTTTCCTTTGAGGAAAAGCCTCAACTTGGTAAGCACTTCAGTGGTTGGAGCCTCAACTGAAAATGCCAATAGGGCTAAACTGCAATGTTTTTCTGATGGGTTGAAGGGCTGGACTCACAAGGGAAGGCTTATGCTACTGTAAATTCCACTTAAGTCTCAAAGAAAAATGCTTACACTGCTTATTGACTGCAGGATAATCGAAAGACATTATGCTTTGTCTTCTTTCTCCTTACATCTGAGTAGTGAACAGCTTTTGCAGCATTCTTCATGGCTTCTGGGAGATTCTTTCTGGGAGAAAGAAAGTGCAACTGGGCCAAGAAGCTCCTACTACATTTTTCACATACTTTTATGGAGAATCAGCTGCACTGATGCATAACTATTCATCTGTTTTCTCGTTCTTCCATTTTTGCTTTCCTCGTGGAAGCGCAAGGTAACTGAAAAATGTAGATTTAAAGGTTTATCCTTGCCCAACAGCGAAGGTCTCCACTTGAAAGTCTGTACCCTTTTCTTCAAATGGAATAAAGCAGCTCAAACCAAACCAATTTGAATTTGTTGCTTCTGATGCTCTTATTCTTCCCATGCTACTAAAAGTCTGCTATTTCACAGATGGCACCAGTGACAGTAGCTGTTGTACCGTACCTCTCTCTCCTTCGATACATTTGTCTGCTATTTCCCTTTGTTTCACTTTCTGGTTGTACTTCTTGCTAGCAACTTATATAGCTGACAGGAGTAGATTCACACTATTAAGGATACATGAATATATAAAGATTAATGAAATTTGAAGTTATTCCTTAATTATTCATGGATAATTTCCGCCATTTCAGTGGATGCTTGGAGGTCACTACAGCATAGCGTGTTGCTGAAAATTAGGTTCTATATTTTTCTTTTCTGCAGATATGTTTATCCTGACGCTTTTGCTTTTTTGATGCACAAAAGAACATATGAATACTGTAATAGTATCTGTAGGGTATCGGTTGGACAGATCCTCAGGTGGTTTTATCATTGTATCTTCATTCAAACGATTCCCCCACCCTGACTTGTATTTGTACAAGGTATAGACTGTGACATTGGACTAAAGCAATTTGTCTAATGCCACGCTGACAGTCTGTGGTAGAGGGAGCAACTGATCCAAAACACATGCCTTTACTATTGAACTATAATTTCTCTGGTTTCTTACTGTATCTTTTTAAGTATCTGCTTTCAAAATAAAATGTAATGTTACTAATAATCTAAAAGGAACTGAATCTGAAATATGATTAATTGTCTTTGGCATTACTTAAAGAAGCCATTAGTGTGCATATCACAGGCTCCATCCAGCTGCCACTGAAGTTTCTGTTAAGATCTCCATTTACCTTATTATGACCTGGAGCAGGCTTCAGGACTAAAAATGTATACCGTCCATTTGGAGTAGCATTCTGGTTTAAGTAAAGCAGCTAGACATGCAGTTTTTAAACAATGGAAGAAAGGAAAACAACCAAAATAATTACAACAGACATTTCTTCAATTATCCGCTGGTGTTTAATTTACAATGAGGAAACAAAGCTATTGGCTCAGAAAATCAATAAATAACATGTGAAGCCTCAGGAGATACACAGATGTTTTAAAAAAATGTATCCTCTTTTCATTTTATGTCTGTGTTTCCTGCAGAACAAAACCGAAAATATTAAATAATGTGTCTAGGATCTTCCACAAGAAAGCATTCAGATGAGCACAAAGTGCATGAAATTTTAGAAATTTTTAACATCTGTGACAGTTTGCTGTGTGCATTGAAATGGAAAACAATGCTAAACAAGAAACATCTAGTTGACACATGTCCCTCAAGTCACTAGGATTTCAACTAAGCTAAAGCCAGACATCAAAACTTGACAGATAAGATGTCTTACAACCCTGTCTGGTTTTGCCCAATTCCTCATCTTATTTTTTCGATGCCAGGAAAATGAATGATAAAACTCTTCTTCCTGTCACTGAGTGACAGCTGGGCCCTGCTATGAAGTTGCCATCTGAAATTCTACCAGGAATATATGGGTAATGCTTCTTGTCATGAAAGGATTTACAATAAAATCAAACGATGATTTTTCTTTTGCTGTGTTTCATAATGCAGATGCAATGTCCATCCAACTAACTTATAGGAGTGGCTCAAAACTGTGATGCTTCTGTTTGTCACTGTTGGTGTACTGAAACACTGAGTATTGTATTGCTCTGTGATTACAGCTAGGGAGCCATCAGCCACCCCAAACTGTTTTTCTACAGGGTTTTTTTGGGATGGTGTTTTTTGGTGGTGGTGTTATTTTGTTTTTTCAGATCATAAAAAGTACATAGAAAGAACAAGACCCCCAAAAGTTTTAGGCAGTGATGCTACTTGCTCTGACATTGGTACAGTGACCAGCTATAAGACTGGTTCTGCATGTTGCCTGCTTTAAAACGCTCAGCCCTGCCTGCTTTCTGTAAATTTGCAAGAGCTGAAATCCAGCTTTCTGCAGTCAACCTTAATGACCTCAGAAACGTTGCTAAAATCAATTTTCTTCATTTCTTTATGCACACTTCGTCATGAATATTTTTTTCCAAATATTCTTAAGAACCATTTATTAACATTTCTGGAGAATGATCTAGGGAGCAAAGGGGGAAAGCTCCACTTTAAACTGTGTTTAAACCTTTGAAATTATGAGCGTTAAGTGGCCATAGATCTTTTGCTAGCTCTGGGAGCTGCAGTTGCTTTCATTCTGAAAAGGGAGTATTCAGGCTGGAAAAGGTTTTCAGAACTGCAGGCATTCAACATATTGCCTGTATAATAGCCAAGAGCAAAGCTGTTGGTCACAATAATATCAGAATACCACTTAAATTCATTACTATCAGTTACCAGCTTACTGCTAATAATCAGAAGAGATCAGCAGAAAATGGTTTAGTGAATATGTTTGCATACAGTGGCAAGGTTCCGTTGTTTTTCCTCAGTATTTTTGAACAAAAAGTAAAACTTGAGGAATCCCTTGTTCAGGGCAATGTATCACATGGCTTCCTGCTTTCAGATAACAGGTACAGGCACTATAGTGCTCATAAATCATGATCAGTGGTGTCAGACGTATATTCCCCCTCGCTCGATTTAAAGGGAAACGGTGATCTGACGGTGAACTCACCTTTTTCACATTTCAGTAAGCTTGGTTCTTTGAAGCATAAGAAACACAGACTTCAACCAATGTGATACTCCGGTCACTCATAGTTGTTTGAGTGACACAGATCTTTATTCAAGGCTTTTACAGAGAATAAAATATTTTCATTTATTTTCAGCTGTTTCCTTAAGAATTTTATGGAATTATTATCATTCTTGCTTTAATTAGGTCATCTCAGAGCAGTGCACACTCCAAGGAAGAGCAGTCCATGTGACAGAAGACAACACTGGAAATCTAGGCATTATGATGGATTGTTTTCTT
>VZTM01009277.1:1957-17018 GCA_013400555.1 Jacana jacana | reverse complement strand
GTTATATATCCATGTATATAGCCACATTTTAGACTGGTCACATTTCAAAGCACAGGAGCTCACTGCAGCCAGGTATAAGAAAAACTGTCAGAAAAGTGTAAATTAATAAGTGCCAGATGCAGTCATGAAAGACTGGGGTTTCACTTTGGCAAAAAGGTTTTAGAAATATGTTCTTTGTTTTCCAGGCATATCAGAAATTTTCAGCTTGACAGGAAAATTAATTCATGTATAAGGCTTTTAGCCAATCTTTGACTTCTCCACTTTCTAAGGGATTCTTATGCTTGTTTTTTTCCTTTCCCTCATATATCCAACATAGCACTATAAAGTTAGAAAATATTGCCTGCAATGAAAAATTTTCATCAGAATATCAAATAATTCCTATTACAATACAAAAAAAAATCTTAACAAGGAAACAGAAAGAAAAAGTTTTTAGAACTAACTAACAGTCTTATGTGCCAGATATTTTGTTTCCAGCCTGATATATCCTGAAGATCTATTGTGAAAAGCATGTTTAGAAGACTTATTTGAATATCTGGTCCCATCGAATCATTCAAACATGTAGAATTATTAATTCCTTTGTGAACTAGGCCCTATTGAAAAACTCACTACATGATGTAACAGTAAAAGAATTAAACACTGCAGACAAAAGACATTGAAATTAAACTCTAAAATGTTAGAATTAAAAAAGTTACATAGTAAATACATGGTAATGAAAAATCATACAAAAATAAATAAGAAACGGAAGTTTTAATAAATTAATATTTTGATTTTTTTTCTTGAGTTGCCAACAGCTTCTTAGCTTTTAATTTAATCTGCATATAAATGCATTTTTTTCTGTCTTTTATTAGACAATTCTTGACATCATAAGACCCATTTCACCAAAATGAACATGTAGAGATAGTGGAGGTTAATGAATAGGTTTCACACGAAAATAAGCAATATCTACTTGAATACTAAATAAAATTATGTATCCACAAATAAAATTAAATCCATCAAGTTATAACAGAAAGTAAAAGTGTTCCTAGATGATATTGTAAAGTGTGCCTACTGTGTACAGCCTTTGAAGAAGAAAAAAAATGCCTACTTTTTCTCTTCCTTAATAAAATAACCTGCTGTTCCTAATGAGAGTACTGGGCCAGGTCTTCTGGGTCAATCAGTTCTACCAATGGAGGAAATAGAAATTCTTATATCAATTCTTATCTCAAGATCATTTAAATACTTTGTTTCTTGAAGTCCTGCTTCATGATTCCTTCCCCTATTTTTTAGAAACTATCTCCTTATTCATAGCCCAAATTTCATACCTTCCATTTATCTGTGGTTGATTTATATTTGCACTTCTTTGAGCAAGTGTACCTCATTTATTTTCTCTGATTTGTGACCGCAGTTTGAAAAAGCCCTACAACCACCTTACCGTCATCTCTTATGCTTATCTGAAATGCAGAAGGGAGAAAAAAATAATTTTACTCATCAATGTATTTCTTGATTACTGTTGTACAAGGAACAGTCCCTTTTGAACAGGTGGGATATTATTAGTAGTACCAGGAAGCATATTTGTAGAATAAAATTCTATTAACAAAACAATGTTTCTTCCTTTGAAGATACATCAAAAATCTTGGGAAAATTGTACTTTAAAGATGAAATTACAGCAGCACTGAAAATAATTGCTTCAGCTACTGATGCTACATGTTGGCCTCTGCCAGATGAGTCTAGCTTTGTCAGAATAAAACCACAACCTTACTAATTTCAATAAATCCTTAAAGAAAACTTTATCAATATATTTATCAATCCTCAATATGCTCACATCAGACTATATTCATTTATTTCCTTTATGAGTTCCGCCACTTTGATTAAAACAGTTCAAATTTATACTTCAGTCTGTAGAGTCCATAGCAAAATGTCGTTATGTCTCCTATGTTTAATTTTTTTCTTGTGTTCCTAACTAAAAATATTCATAACTGAAAACTAGGTATGCTTCCTTGAAGACTTTGAGATCCCTCCAAGAGAACAATTACAAACTATTTTCATTGTCTCTTTGGTAATTATGATATACTATTGAGATTTTAGACCTATTGCAAAAGTATACAGTCCGAAGTAGTGGATCCCAACACAGCAATTTGAAAGAACAGAGAGATGTAGGAGAGAAAAAGCAATGTCATAAGCAGTGTATTTGATGATAATTTCATGATTCTTAAGAGTGATCCATTTTATATATTATAAAACATATGGAAAAGTAACAAATTGGGGAATACTCAGGCTGTCTACTTTAGGTATCTAATTTGAGTGCCTAACAGAAAATTGGTTTCCTGTCTACTCAATAGAGAAAGATCCATGAGGGTAAGGCCTGGAATGTGAAAATAAACCACTTACAATTAGATAGTGACTAGATTGTCTGTGTATGCAGATGGAGACCCTCAGCACTGAATCCTGGGAGGAGAATCCTCACCTTTTGGTGGCAAGAGCAGCACCTGCCGCTGCTGTCATGTGCACCTTTGCTGCAGGGACAGATTATCTGCCTGCATAGAAGCTAATGAACAAAGACAAATTACAGCACAACAGATTAATTACAGCCAAGATTGTTGCCAGTTTATCCAATGATACTAGATTATGAATTGTGATGGGTCCTGCAACAAGGAGAGTAAAATGCAAAAGAAGGTTTTGCTGCACAGCAACAGATAATAACCACTACAATTTCATAATACTACGATTTCTAAGATACAAGGTCAGCACTTGTACAGCAGAGCAGTTACCGATGTTTGCAAATAGACTTTTTCTTTTTGCCAAAAGGTCAGAGCAGCCCTCAATTTCCTGGTGAAAGAAAATAATCTCTAAACTTTTTTGGTTTGTGGTCCATACATACTTACTACCAATATACTTCCTCATCCATTTCCCCACACCCTTGCTAAGAGGGGAAGACACAAACCAAGGTGGCATTGCTTCTGAGAACCACTGGTTGAGCATGTTTCCTCTCCTTTCAGCAAAACATGAAATGACTCCCCACTGTGAGTATGAGTCTCCAAAAATCAGCTCTCAGCAGCTGTCAAGCAGGAGTCAAGCTACCTAGCCTGTGTGAAGAAATCAGGCAACTGAACCAATCCAGGGGCTGAAGTCAGACCTCAGTGCTCCACAGATATTCTGCTCAAAAGCATTTCAAAGTCCACACACAAACACATTACAGCAGATAGGTTACACCCAGTGAGAAACAAATTAACATCTGTCTAGAAAACGTTTGCTCTGTTGTATACTTTGTCCCTCTCTGCAACTCCCCCTCCAGTTTTCATTCAATTTTAATTCTGCTCAGTTCTGTTTTTCTGAAGAGCGAACAACTCAGGGACTGCAACTCTGAACTTCATGTTTTTGAGCTAGTGAAAAATATATGTGTTCTAGTAGGTGTTCTTGCCAAGACAAATACAATGTGAAAACATAGCAATTTTCATTAAGCCTGCTTTGTCAGATACAGGATTTTCAGAGTCCCTGAGTTCAGTAATAATATTATCTGTTCTAAGAGATTAGGTAAGCAAGTGCTAATTAAACCGCTGGACCACAGCCAAGCTATCATTTCTAAACAGGAGTTACCTGAACAGATGCATCTCAAACAAAGGCACGAGATGCTACTTTAAAATTGTGTCTGGTTTTTCAGTTCACTAAACAGTCTGCAATACAGCCTGCAAAAATAATCGATTTTGTATTTTGGTTTTGGAAACAATTAATGAAAGATGTGAACTTAAAGAAAAAAAAAAACACACACAAAAAACCCAACAACCACAAAACCAAAAACCAAAACAACTCACAAAATGAAACTCTTAATGGTATAAAAACTACAACACAACATACGTGATTTCTATAAACTCTGTCAGTTTCTGAAGACAACTCCAGTACCTTGTCCTGCAGTAAAACTTTATTGGTCACCCACTCATACATCAATGTAATATAATTAGTTAGAGACTCAGGATATTATCTGCTAATTCTAGTACCCATAAATAATAGTAATAGAAATAGTAATATAATAAATTAGAAGACAAACTATAGGTAAAAGCAAAAACTCACACTTTCACAGGCATACAAGCTACATCACTGTATCTCGCTGCCTATTTTACAAGGGTCATTAGCTCACATGAATTCAAAATCTAAAGATAACTGCGAGTAAAGCATTACAGGCATTTTTCCTGTTACCCATTGTGAAAATCAAAAATGGTATTTTTTCTCACTAGGATCATCTCAAGTCTTCCAAAGGTCTTTACAATATTCATCTGATCTTCATTTTGATGGCTAGATCAGTTCAGCACTTTTTATTTGTCTTTTTATAAATGTGATGCAGTTCTTGTATTGATGAGGAGTACTTCAAGTGTGTGATACCCTCTCAAAGAGTAAAGCTGCTCCACAGATGTTTTAAGATGGAGGCTTTATTTACCCTTCCATCAATCTCATCTGTACTCAAAGTATAAAATAATATTTGAAGAAAATTATTAAGATATATTAATGATATATTAATTAGGTGGGCTTCAAATCCTGTTCCAAATGTGTAAATCCAGACAAATCAAAAAGTTGTAAAACAACTGGATTATTATACAGGTCTGGCCTTCATCACAGGCTGCAGGGGAATCTCTGCTATGATGCCTGGAGTACTACCTCCCCTCCCTTACTGACCTTGGTGTCTGCAGAGTTGTTCCTCTCATATTCTCACTTCTCTCTCCAGCTGCTACAGGTTTGGGGTTTTGTTNATCATTGTGCAGAACTTTTTTCCCCACTTCTTAAATATGTTATGACAGAGTGGCTACCACTGCTGCTGATAAGCTTGGCATTAGCTCTATCAGACACAGGCGAAGCTTCTGGCATCTTCACACAGAAGTCAGCCCTGTAGCCCCACACCCCATCCCAGCTACAAAAACCTTGCCATGCAAATGCAATACACTCCTTCATCTACCAAGTCAGTCATCTCATCATAAGTCTATCAGATTCGTAGAGGGCTATAAGGCCAGTAAATAGCACAGTATTGCTATTGCTAGTAGATCACCAGCTTTTCTCTGGTTCTGCAAGGCCTCAGGGCATTCCAGCTTTTATTTGGGCTTTCCATGGCCTGCCTGGAGCTTTTTTTTTCACCTGTTTAGCAGTAGCAGTAGTTTTTTTAAAGACAAGGTGTTTATTGTCTACTTTATTTTACCTTTGTTTAATACAATGCAGTTATATACAGTAATATTAAGCATAGTTTTTATATAGATCAACAAAGAGCCATGATCTCTGAGGAAAGGCACATCCAATGCTGCAGCAAACAGGGTTCCCAGCTTCAGAAAGCATGTAAGATTAAACATGTGGCAGATGAAGTATCACAAAGGAGCAGTAACACCAAAAACTCACTTTCTCATCTTTGATAAAGAGGTTGAACTTCACAGGTATGGTACTTTAGGGGAACTAATAAGGGACTTAAAACACATAACTTTTCCTTGTTACCTACACTTACCTCATAATTTTATTTGTCTTCTGTGGGCTCAGAAATCCCTAACCCGAACATTTCTAATATTTCAGTTTCAGCATCTTTTTACTTAAAGTTAAGTCACCACTTACAGCTTGGGTTACTTATTTTTTTTAACAGCCAAAAAATTAACAATGCATGTAAACAAGCTTTTATCTGCATTCAGTTCCTCTTTTACACAGGAATAATTATCTTAATTTTCATAATTTCAGATGACAAGCTGTCAGCCTTGTCCTAAGTTATCTTGAAAAAAAACTACGTCTCTCCTATTAAATTATTCAAAATCAGTAATGAGAATATTTAGTGTGCCCTTTAAAGAAAACCACAAAACCTACAAAAAACAAACCAATGCAGCACTTCATAACAAAGCTGTGTATAATGTATATGACTTTACATTAAATTGCCATTTTTCTTCTACCAGGCATATGATCAAATATTGCATATATATGACAATTGTCAGAAGCAATTAAAAGAGTAACTATGGAGAACAGGTGAATTAATGTTTAAAAAACCTAAGTATTGATTTATAAATCCAGTAAAACAAATTAGTGAAAGATCTATTTCTTGAAATAATTCTGATCTTTCTTCTTTCCCACACCTCCTAAAAAGATACTTTTGTTAATAGATGAGGCACTGGGCAATGCTGATATTCATGTAGGTAAGAAAAGTTTGTTCCCACTTCAACTGAACTATGCTGTAGTTCAGGAGGCATACAAAATACTTGGTTTTCATTTCTATATTCCTTTCCAAATTTCTCAGTTCACTAGAAAGTGCATTTCTCCTTACTGAGTTCTGTTCTTAGTAATATAAAGTTTTATTAATGTTCGTCGCCTGGCTTTTTCACTTTAAGGGTTTGCTGAGGCCTCTCCCAGTGGGATCTGAACCTGACAAGGAAAAGGAAGAAGAGATGGATGCATAGTTGTCAGCGAGTGTCACTTTGTGAAGTATCATAGTCTTGGCAAGTCTTCTCTGGATACTGAAACTTTGATCCTGAAACAATTACACAAAAGCTTATTTTAAAGAAATTGAATGGCTAAAGTTCATAAGACCTCCCACATGCTGAGGCTTATTCAGATGTCAAATACTGAAAACCATACTGTAATTCAGTGTACCTTCCCATACATTGGTGAAGAGTCCCATTTTCTGAAGCTTTTGCAGAATAGGAACACATGAGCCAGTGTCATGCAGCACAGCTACTCTCAAAACCTTTCAATGCCTTAGACATCAGTAATTATTTAGTCAGAAAGCACACAGAGGAATTAATCCCTACCTGAGAACCATTTATTGTTGAGGCAATAAATCCCCTTATATCAGCATGAGTTGTCCATACTTTCATAATAGAGCTCTTTTTTTTTCCCTGTAAGCTTCATGTAATTACATATTCAGAAAAAATCAGTGCAGCAGAATTCAGGTTTACCTATCACATGTCTTACAGACTGTTCTTTTTTACAGAGAAAAAGGAACCATGTAAAAAAACTTATTTCATTTTAAGGTTTCAAACACATTAAATTTGCAGGTGGATGTTAGAATTTTGTATAATTTTTCTCTGGCATATATATTCATTGTTTCTGTATAAATGTAAGTGTATGAATTGCATATCTTAAAGAGCGTTAAGGATGTTCCTAATCTGGCAAAAATGAACATTAAAGCTAACAGATTTTTTCTATTTTCTTCTATTTACTTCCTAATTTCTAAGAAGGTCTCTTCTCCCCTGTGTTCAAAAAGGAACAAGGAAAACTCAGAAAAGCAAGCAAACATACACATACGCAAAATACCCCTAATCACCAGGTCTGAGATTCCGAAACTAAAGCCCTTCCCAGGTCCATCAAATGGAAAACATCTACTTGTATATAAGCTTTTCCTTTCTTGGGGCTGTTTTACACACACATTGGATTTGTAACTTGGATTATGATTATGTAAGTACATGTATAACGCTTAACTACATGTTTGTGTTTCTCTATTTTTCTTCCTCCTATTATATGAAAAATGTGCCTTATTTTGTACTATTAGTTTTAATCACAGTCGTAAAAATAAAGGATCCTCATTGTCTAAGCATTCATGGTCAAAAAAGCCCAAACACCTCACTGAGTTTGAAATGCCTCATTTATCGAACTTGTTCAATAGATTTTGTCAGATGCAGAGCAGAGGTATCAGTAGCAACACCACAGTTAATGCTGTAGCAAGATACATACTTAAAGTAGGATTTAAATTTTCCCATTTCATCCCTCAGTGATTAAAATTAGGCTTGAAATGATTTAGTGACTCTTCAAAAGATAAGTATGCACCAGGCAATTTACAGATGAACATTTGAAAATAATGCCCTATTAAACTCTTTCCCCAAAGGGCCTGGATGCACTGATATCACCTTAATATCACAAATGCAATGATTTTTAACACATATGCCCTAGTCTTACACATTTTCAAATTCAAAATACTTTTCAGATACATGGTTAAATATTGTTATTGACCTTATGTCTCTTTTTTCTTGTAAAAGACAAATGTGCTGAATCATCTACCTGTGCCTAGGCAACATAAATACCTCTGTGCTTTATTTTTACTAATGCCCAGCCACTTCCATAGCTCTGACTGTAGTTTTTACTATAGCCTTCCTCCATATTGATTATGAAAAGAAGAAACTTATCAGCACTGAGAAATCCTTAGATGTTTCCAAACTTGTTTTACTGGCAAACTCAGAAAATTCTTGCACTTCCTTAAGCTAAGGAAAAAAGTATTGTGATAGATAGCTTTCAGTGAAAAATAATGATATTTGT
This sequence comes from Jacana jacana, assembly GCA_013400555.1. Classification (NCBI taxonomy): domain Eukaryota; kingdom Metazoa; phylum Chordata; class Aves; order Charadriiformes; family Jacanidae; genus Jacana; species Jacana jacana. The sequence continues at coordinate 8,780 of VZTM01009277.1, read as the reverse complement.
GCATTTTAGAATCATAGAATCATTTAGGTTGGAAGAGACCCCTGGGATTATCAAGTCCAACCATCAGCCCTACTCTACAAGTTCTCCCCTACACTAGATCCCTCAACACCACATCCAATCTGCTCTTAAACACAGTCAGGGAGGGTGACTCCACCACCTCCCTGGGCAGCTGATTCCACTGACTGACCACTCTCTCCGTGAAAAATTTTTTCCTAATGTCTAGCCTAAACCTACCCTGCTGCAGCTTGCAGCCATTCCCTCTTGTCCTGTCGCTCATTGCCCGTGAGAAGAGACCAGCACCAATAGCTCTACAGTGCCCTTTCAAGCAGTCATCACCCTTTACATCACCGTTCTCTCCCTCTCTCAGATGAAGGGTGTTCTGAGGTAGCTACATGTGTGCACAGAAAGACTGCATAGCCCAGCGGGATTTGCAGGCAGCTGTCATAAACCAGAACAATTGCAATCAACCTCAGCCACCAGGTCATGTATTTCCCATGATCCAGATGTCACAGTATGTTCAAAACCACTTCTGACATTTAAGAGACAAACAAATGTAATATTCCATAATAACATTGATATATTTTAACTAGCTAAAGGGTTTTTCTGTTTCAGAGCGATGGTATCTTTTGTGCTGTGTTCAAGAAACAAGGAATACACTGACAATATTAAAATTAATTAGAGGTATTGAATAGATGATTGTGAAAAGCTTAAGCAAATCCACTTTCTTGATAAAATAATTACAAATAACTAAAGGTATTTTTAAAAATATTTCTGCATCCTCTAGCAGAAAGGTTTTTGCCTAGAGAAAAAGTTTATTAATTTTACAAAATTACTTTGAAGTACCTTTTAATGTGACTATATTTTCCATCCACAGATACCATCATAATTCAAATGACACAAGTGTGGCATTGAATTTGTCTTTTAAGTTGAAACCCCATGGTGTTTGCCAAAATGATAAAAAATTAATACCAAAGTAATATATTCCTGTAAAATTGATAGGATCTTATATATTAGAATTACCAGTGGTTCCTAAATAGAATTATGCTGTGAAAACTATAATTTTAATCTCGTTAATTTCTTTTAAAAACTCACCATGACTATATTATTTGTTGAAACCTCAAGAAGTCTCTCTGGGCAGTGTTCAAGATCACATAATAGTGTCTTCATAGTAGCATCTTACTGTTTAACAGATGAATTGTTAGCATAGACTGCAACACATTTTTTCCGATATACCTTGCCTTGTATGCAAACAATAAAGCCATCAAACAACCCATGACTTTTACATGGTTAGTTTGTTATAAAATACATTTATTCAGTTTAGACATTCTTACAGTGTGTCAGGGTGAAAATTACTAGTAGCATATACAAAAGCCCAACCTATATATTTGCAAGACCATAGGTATGCAGCATTTTAAAGAGAAAGATAATGGTGTCTACACAACAGATTGAAAAAAAACATTACAGGCTGTGAATTTTAGGTGCTGTATAAGAACTCCAATTACTTGACAGTCAATAATTGACTTCACACTGAGGCAAATCCATCAACAAGCTTGAAAAAGTTAACTGGTAAGCACCAGATTGTTGTCAGATCCAACTTCATGTTTTGTCTGAAGAGTCACAAATTAAGCTCTGGGCTTCTCACAGTGCTCTCATACATGGCTTCCTGTAGACAAATGGCTCTGGAACAAGACATTCTGAAGGAAAATTACAGAAGCTGAGAGACATTTTATTTTCTTGGCTTTATTTAATTTGTAGTTTATTTGTGACCTGCAGAGGTAGTTGGATCATCTCTTTCTCTGAGATAAAAGTTCTCTGAGTATAAATTAGTTGGAAGTCCTGCCTCGACGTTCTTTCCAAGGGGTTTTAAATGTTGCACCCTGCTCTAGGTCCGCTTGAGCTTTCCATTATCCCAATACAGCTACAAAGTCTAGTTTTAAACAATCTAACATGAAGGCAACTAACAATGTCCTTGACCAGACCAGTACCCCAAAGGAACCCAAAGTGTATTTACTATGGCTGCTCCTCAACAGTCATGCTAGATAATTCACTGATGAGTCTTTGTGAAACTTCCAGTATCCCAGTCTGCCTCCCAGTGTATTCAAATGCCACTGATTTTGAGTACAGCAAAAAAACTGCACTCGTAAATACTAGTGTGAATTGGCCTTACACAATTATTAAAGTATTTAGCCATCACAAAAAAAAAAAAAAGATTTTTGGTTTATTTTGCTGCACTCAGGCATTCATGCTGCCAAAACCCCAAATGGCTCTGCTGGAAATCATATAACGTTCCAGGGAGATGGCAGCCTTTTTTTTTATTGTATTTAGAGAGAAGTAATTGCAGAGGCTTCTCTGCTTTCCAAAAATAGGTATCTGCAAAACAAATTAATTTCACATTTGCATTTTATAGCCTCTTCACTGAAGTATTTTCCCTCAAAATATGTGAGTTCAAGAAAAATAACACATTAGTCAGTTTTTCAAAAACACCAGGCATGCAATATATACTGTCTCAAAGCCTCTGTTTTATTCCATAGAAAATGTTTCTTCTTTGAAATGTTATACATGAAATACATGACAGAATTGTCACCTTTTTTTGGAGTTTATGATATAAACAAGGTCACTGTATAATTCAGAGCATAAAAGCTTGTTTTCTGATGGGGAAAAAAACTGAATCTTGGTGCCACACTGTAAAGTTTATTGGAGTGTTGGGAAAAGACATCTCAGCTAAGTAGCTGCAGTAGGCATTTCTTTGCCACCATGTGTAGATGTTTTCCTCTGAATCCACATTTTCTCTAAGAGAGTGTAAAGCTTCTCTCTAACCTATACTGATATTAATATATTGGCTGATATTGGCTTGGGGAAGTGTGGCTGGAGAGCTGCCTGGCAGAAAAGAACCTGGGGGTGCTGGTTGACGAGTGGCTGCATATTAGCCAGCAGTGTGCCCAGGTGGCCAAGAAGGCCAATGGCATCCTGGCTTGCATAAAAAATAGTGTGACCAGCAGAAGTAGGGAGGTGATTATCCCTCTGTACTCAACACTGGTGAGGCCACACCTTGAATATTGTGTCCAGTTCTGGGCACCTCAGCACAAGAGAGATATCGAGGTGCTGGAGCGAGTACAGAGGCGGGCAATGAAGCTGGTGAAAGGCCTCGAGAATAAATCTTACTAGGAACGATGGAGGGAGCTGGGACTGTTTAGTTTGAGGAAGAGGAGGCTGAGGGGAGACCTCATCGCTCTCTACAACTACTTGAAAGGGCATTGGAGAGAGGATGGTGCTGGTCTCTTCTCAAGAGCTACTAGTGATAGAACGAGAGGGAAAGGCTGCAAGCTGCAGCAGGGTAGGTTTAGGCTTGACATTAGGAAAGAATTCTTCACAGAAAGAGTGGTCAGGCACTGGAATTGGCTGCCCAGGGAAATGGTGAAGTCACCATCCCTGACTGTGTTTAAGAGTAGATTGGATGTGGTGTTGAGGGATATGGTGTAGGGAAGAATTTGTAGAGTAGGGCAGATGGTTGGACTTGATGATCCCAAGGGTTTCTTCCAACCTGAATGATTCTATGATTCTATGATAATACAACATGCAAATCTTCAGCAAGACACTCTTGCTAAGAAATGAAGCTTACTACAAAGGCTTAGTTTACAAGGAGTTGTGAAGGCCTGATTCTTGTTTTCTGGACCTCAGCACTGATTGCTTGAGTTTTTGTTTGCTTTCAATAACCTGGACAGAATAACTGCTATATCATGTTTACATGAAGTGCTTTGCACTCACTCTAGGCAGAAGCACATAGTAAGAGCCAGATCAATCAAGCTCAAAGCGATTGCACTTCATGTATTATTTCTGTTAAAAATAACATTCCACAACTACTGATTACTGGTCACATCTTTTGGTAAAGTTGAAAACAGAGAAAGATTTAACTCACGATAGTGAAATAGGCGACTGAACCCTTACCAGGTCTTGTGACGAGGACTAAAACTTAAAAATAATGACATCTTCAGATGTCTCTGATGTTTCTTGTGATGTGCATGCTAGCTTAGGCCAGGAGTATATAGCCAAGCTTTATAGTTCCTTTAGCTCTACGTGTTGTTATAACCTTAGTCTTACCTAAACTTGCTTAACGTGAGAGCCTCCAGATGCAAATAACTTCTTGAAGAATGAAAAGAAATACAAGCTTTATGTTTTTGACGGAGTAAAGCAGAAAATGGAAATAAAGTTAAAAGAGGTTCACCACATCCTGTAAGAAAATAGGAATGATAGATTTCTCAAAAGGACTTTTTCCAAAGCACTGACATAGCTCTTAGAGCTTTTGCCAAAATACACCTTTGAGCAGTGTTAAAAATGTTTATACTATGCTTTGAGAAAATAATCAGCAATCTATAAAAATATAAGTATGTGTTATGCATGCAGCATCTCTGGTGCTAATTGTTTCAACTGGATTTTTCAATTATAATATTGGTATAATATTATGAGGTATAATCTGGAATGAAAGGAATAACTGTTGGAGTGACTAGTAAGTTGCATTAAAAACTACTTCCAGTTAGCAGTGCTTTGCCTTAAGTGACTCCTTGAAAATGCAATGTAAATTAAAGGCCATCTTGTGTAACACAATTTGGTACTAATTCACTGACATATTTTTAATAGAAAAATTTTGTCTGTGAAAGCTCTTGTAATGTAACCATTTATTTTTAAGCAAACTTCATAATGCATTTTCACATCCATACCAAATAGGAAAACAAACATTGTGATAATGGATAAAAATTTAATTTACATTACATTTTCTAAGCACATATTTGGGAAAACCACAAACCATTTCATATGGAACAGTGTGTACATATATGTGTCTACATATAAGAACAGTCTTTGCAGTTGTTTTTCCCCTTTTCATTCAAATGACACCTTTCAATATTAAGACTGAAATATTGGGCAGTAAAGGTCTAGCTGTATTGCTAGAACTGTCATACATAAAATCCACAGGTGGCTACAAACATATTCTGGATAAATAATATTTCTCATTTACCTTTGGACTTCTCATCTGCATTAGAATTATTAATATATCTTCCTTTCTTCCCTACTTATTGTCACACTAGCAATCTCTCTTCATCTTTTAGAAAGTATCCTATTCCCAGATTATTTTGCTTTTTCTCTTCCAAATGTTGATTTTTTTATCTTTTGCTCTCACCAGTTCACATTCCTGAAAGGATCTCTTGATCCTGCTGAGTCAGAAAAGGTTTCCTTATGCCACAGGGAGGGAGTAACTGACAACTTTATAATGGGATTCACTACAGGAGGTAAACACAAAGCAGAGGAGTTACTTCACGCTAGGTACTCAAAGGTGAAACAAATTCTTTTAAGTTTCTTGGAGAATATATTTGTAGAATGACTTATCTGATTACTAAAACTCCATTCACATATGAAAATTTGCCCTTAGTCCCTTGCTTTGAGGCAATATAAAAATTAAATTATGTAACACTGAGCACCTCAACGTTGGGGCAGAGACAAAAATTTTATATTTGATGGTAAGGAATATGAATAGCAATAATACTTTTTGTCTTGTTGCCTTCAGAAGGATGTCATGGGTGGCATTCTGTAGAGTCCAACTACTGCAAGCTTACAATGCAACCGTTAGCAAATTCCGCCCTTTATCAGTTCCTCATAGTGAAAATCCTTCTCTCGTAACTTTGTTTCACTTCATTCCCCATGATTTACAAGGTACTTGGGGCTGGGATGGTGCCTTTATGAATACATGTACAGTGCTGACCACTCTCAGATGCTGAGCTATACCAGACATGTTACAAATGTCACAAAATGCTTACATTTCTCTTGCTTTAATACTTTATTTTTTTATTATGAAAAATATGGGAAAACACTTGTAACTTAGTAACTACTCTTGAGATTTTTAAAAAATGCCTATGACACTAAAAGACACAATGAAATGCTGTTTTATGATATGAACACAACTAGACAATTATGAGGAACAGAATATCCCTGTTAAATCCCCTTCTGTCAAAACTTAGCAATTTTTTTTGGTCTAGGACATATAGTTGAGAGCTATTACTCCAGTAAGGATTGAATGCCCATAAAATGGTATTTCTGTGAGAAGAAAGCCTAGCTAAAAAGAAAGGTACTGAAAGAAATGTTGAGTATGTTGCTTTTAAAAATATATCTATTTTTTATCATTCCTTAATTTCCAGTAATGTACAAAATTGGTCTACAGCTTCAGCACTCAACAGGGTCAGTAAATTTGACCTAGAACTGGTTTCCAACAGAAAACAGTTGGATAAAAGCCTTCTTATTGCTATCTTCCTACAGAGATGATCTATTTCCTCAAGTCAAGTTGTACCTAATCTGTATTCTGCCAGAAAATGCACTCACCCAATCATACTGAGCCATGTAAGTAAACAAGAGGTAATTATAATAACAATAATGCAAGACACCCCCACTCACTAATATTTCAGCATCTCCCTTGATTTGCCTTGAATGAAGGGGAAAAACCTACTTTAGTTATTGTCTCTTACTGTGATCATTTGATGTACAATACCTACTCACGTTCAGCAACATTTTACTTCACAAATAGATTTCACTGTTATATATCCCTTATCAAGAGCATCAGTGTTGTAAAAAAAAATCTGCTTAGCACAGTACATATTGCTATAATCTCTGACCTCTTTGTTCACTGCGCCCAGAATAGTCCTAGAACTTTCATCAGCAATTCTGTATTTTCTTTCACCAGCAATGATTGTGATATACCTTCCTGTCAGCTCCTGGCAGGCTGCTCAGTTGCAATTTTCATTTGTAGTATAATTTTTCTTTTTTTTTTTTTTTTTTTTTT
>VZTM01009276.1:0-15107 GCA_013400555.1 Jacana jacana | reverse complement strand
AGCAAATAAACATAGCAAGAGATACAGCACTGCTTAATTAATAGATGAAATATTATTAATATGTTGACACTATTTATGTTTTCTGCTAATGTAAATAAAGATTACTAGCACAGATAACAGTAAGATTGTTGTAAGATAAGTATAGCCACAGTCACCCTATGGCTATACTATTGTTGTGACAGAAATTTTTTTGGAAACAAGGCATCTCATTTAATGGAAGGGAACATTCATTCTTCCTAAACCCAGACACACACACAAAAAAAACAAAGGAAATGTTTCCCTCGCAGGAAGCCTCGGGGAAAACTACTTTCTAAGGCACATCACCTTAGCTCCCTGAGGAGTTAGGCAAAGGCTGCCAGTTATGCATCTAATTCCATTCATGGGCACAGATGCAGGTGGTATACTATTTTATTAGTCTTGCCCTCCTGACTCCACCTTTTAAAAAAAAAACAAAACCAAAACCAAACCCACAAGCAAACCAAAACCCCCCACTCGATTGAAATATGCACGATAGAGGAATGATGGATCCAGTGACAATGAAGGGGGCATATTATCCTCAGCTGTCTCTTTGGCCACTTACTGTATTTTGGAACTTTTGCAAATGTAACATAAAGTGCCCATTTAACATGACAATTTAAAGCCTGTATGCAGAAAAATCAGGTGAGAATTTGATGCAGGTACTGGCTAGAAAATATCCTGGCAGATAGAGATCAGTAGTCTGTTATCTCAGCCATGCTGTAATACCTCTTACTCTTTTCTTTTCTCTTCCCCGTCCCCCCACCCCCTGCTTTTCTTACAAGATAAGAGAACACCACTGCCGTGACTTCATGCAGTAAACTGATTTTAACAAATTTGTACTAAGTACTTCCCAGTCCTGTTTTTAATTTCTTTCTTTCACAGCTACGCATGCTACATCAAAAGACTATCTAAACCACTGCAGGTTCTGAAACCCTGCAAGCAAAGCAATCCCAATCCCAATCAAGTAATACAATATCAACAGATAATAGTCTCCATTTTAATAACATTTTGTATAGTCCCTTAAATTTGATGAAGGACTTTTCTTTGTATCACAAAGGAAAAACAAGCTCGTCAACATTTGATAACCAGTGAAAAGAAACCACAGAAGAGCTAAGTGGTACATGAAGCTCATATGAGAAATGTGTGCCATAACCACAAACAGTCTCATAACTCTGGACAGGCACAAACCCGGCCTCCCCATCAGTTTTCTGGTCAGTTCCACACCAACATGGGCAACAAATTTGTTCTCTATGAACAGTAAAAAATTTCATGTAAGCAGAAAACAAAGAAAGCTTTTTCTGGTAAGGGGTTCTACACTAACAATAAGGATGTCTCCAAACATCAAAATACATGAGCTGCTTGAATTCGGAGCATATTTCACAGAGGCAGGAAGTCACTGCTATTCTAAGAAGCGATGGTACAAAAGAAGAAAACATCACTAAAGGAGGACAATTAACATGCTTCACATGTAAGCAAGAAACAACAGCATATGAAGAGACAAGAACTCTGCCAGAAGTAACACAATGCATATACAACAAAGAACATAAGGTATACAACATATATTCCAATATGGCAACACTCAGAGAATTTTCAGCTTTATGCCCAGAACTGAGTCATTTGGCTTAAACTACCATGGAACTTTCATAAAAGGCAAGAAAAACTTTATCCACTCTGTGCTACCTATAAATACTTTCCCAACTTTGCCACTTCCGAAGTCCCATCCTGTTTACATCCCATCACATACACATCACTGACCATCTTTCAGATACACATTAGACAGAGATATCCGATTTGGATGCTGACAGATCTGATACAAAGATATTTGTAAGCAATAAATAAGAGCATATGCCTATTAAAACTTGCACCTTCTCTATGTTAATATTTTCACACAATCAGGGTCCCTATTCTTTGGCTGAAATCAAAGGTTTCTGGAAGAAATTCCATTAACTTCACAGGAAGAAGAAATTCACTGCCAGCTTCTCCTCCTCCAGCTAAGGGCTTGTACTGCACTTGTTTGATCAATTAATGCATTTCTGGAAGTCTGCAATTAGTTTCATCTAATTTCTAAGCTCATCACTACTGTATACAGAAGAGTAAGAACTATGCAGAGAACACCAAAGCTCTGCACCAAGGGTATCTATTGACGCCTCAACTATCCTACATTTCCATTTGCATGTCCCATAACGCAACACTAAGAGGAGTGAGTGAGATCTTTTGAAAGATGATGTATTCAGAAAAGGCCAAATAACTGACAGCCAGTTTTTACATTTTGTTGAAGAACGAGCTTTTAACACAGAAAAGCAAAATCACAGAATGAGAACTTTGGGCTTAAACAGGTAAACTGTAATTCCAGTACTGCTATGGATACTCTTCACCATTACCATAGTTTACAGTTACACCAGTAAGAACACATTCTTGGTTTAAGAATTCTTAAAAGCTCTGCTAATCAGTTATTTACCCACACAAGAGTAAAACTAAACCATTAAAAATTGCCTCAAATTTTCAGTAATATGCAGCCAGTACAGAATAAACTTAATATTCAAAACACCACCTTAATGCTTTATTTTACTTGATAAAGTAAATAAATGGCTTATGCTACAACATCAGGTTTGTGCCCTGTGTATATTAAAATCAAGTTGTTCTAAACACATAATGCTAACAAATTTACCTTTCTTTATAAACATAATGAAGGACAGTAAGTTCATTTGGACAGGAAAAATCTCAAGTTCTAACAGTTTTATGAGGAAATGCACAAAAATCCATTAAGAGTTTTTAATGAGTATGCTAAAGAAAACGCAAACTAGTGGAATATTGCCATCTTCTGAATTACATTTTTAGAAAATCAAATCAAAAGTCAATTACATTCTCACAGTGAGTTAGAATAGAGTAGAACCATTAGACACACAGCAGCAGATATTTAAATATATTGTTACCTACAGTCATGTTTGGAAATGAAATGCTTCTTCACCTGTGACAATTCTATGCAGATATATGTCTATCATTACCTAAGCATCTTTAAAAAAACCAAATTGGCTTACTGTTCCAAAGTACCTGCCACAAGCAGTGTAATACACTGCTTCAGAGCCTAGCGCAAGGTGCAAGGCTCATTTAGGACCCACAGTTAATAACCAGGCAGCCAGACTGAACTAAACCTAACATGCACTACTTTTACTATCCAAACTAATTATTTTCAGTCTAACACAGATGTACACCACTTTTGACTGTATCAGATAAATAGTGTTATGTGCAAAAGTCATAAAAATAACAATTTCTTTGCATTTCTTAAAGCTAAAGTTCTCTTTTGTCTCATATATATCTCAGCCAGATCATTTGCTGTGGTTTGGAGCAAAGCACACAGAGCGAATGGATCTTTTGGATGAAATATTTGATTTGGAGGCAAAACCTTAGTTCATTTTCTTTTTTTTTGTCATTCTACTCAAGGGAAGAAAAAATTTGCATGACCATGGTTAATCTCACCAAGATACACTAAATCTAAGAATTGGATATAATGTGTTTCCAGATTTGTACAAGAAGTCCTCCATAGTTCCCAAGACTTTATTGCAACCTAAGATTTGATCAACAGTTCAAACATATGGCAAAAGTACAAGTGACAGCCTTGTAATATCTGAAAAGCACCCCCCAAGTTCTGTAAGGAGTTTCATAATATCTGTCTTCCTCCAGAGTTACGCACTTGTTTAGTCTAACTCTGCCTTTTTTTAGGCAAGATCATAAATAGCAAGTGGACATAGAATCATAGACTCACTTTGGTTGGAAGAGACCCTTGGGATCATCGAGTCCAACCATCAGCCCCACTCTACAAAGTTGTCCCCTACACCATACCCCTCAACACCACATCTAATTGACCCTTAAACACAGTCAGGGACAGTGACTCCACCACCTCCCTGGGCAGCCCATTCCAGTGCCTGATCACTCTTCCTGTGAAGAATTTTTTCCTAATGCCTCCCTGAAGTTTGTTGTGTGGTTGCTTATCTGTATTGCTCCCAGGCTTGCTTTTTTCCCATTGTGCTCTATTAAGATAAACTGCCTTCACATCAGCAAGTTTATAAAACAATACGCTATTCAACTCACTGACATGCTTCCTTTTGTTCAGAGATATCTCTTCAGAGATACATCTCCTAGTAATACATCTTCTAATCTTTCAAAGATTTCGCAAGATGCACAGAATTTAACTTTTACAGATCATACTGCAATTCATTGAAGCACCCTTGAACAGACTTATCTTCAAGTCCTTTGACTTCCAGCAGTTACTTCACTGAGACTACTCAAACACTTAGAAGCCAGTCAAACTATAGGCTTATGTACTTTAACAAAGTACCCCTTAAGGTCCTCCCTTATCCCGCACATGGTTTCAGTAACTTGGCCTTATTACTTACTGATCTCCTGTGGAGCAGGACCAGGCCAGCATTCAACTAGATCGATTCCATTATTAGCTGTGTTCAGTACAGCAGTGCTGAAACCACAGACAGAGCGGGCTGGGCATAGGAGTGCAGGAGAGCAGCCCTGCAGAAAGGGATCTGGGGGTGCTGGCCAACAGCAGACCCAGCACGAGCCAGCAGTGTGCTCTGGTAGCTAAAAGGGCAAACTCCATCCTGGGGTGCACCAAACACAGTAGAACCTGTGGTCAAGAGAGCTGATCATCATCCTGCTGTATTCAGCATTGGTGCAGCCTCACCTCGAGTACAGAGAGCAACAAAACAGTGAAAAGGCTGGAAGGAATGTCCTCTGAGGAGCAGCTGTGGACTCTGGATATGTCTAGTTTGGAGAAAAGGAGGATGAAAAGCATCTTCATTGCTCTCCACAGGTTCCTGAGGAGGAAGAGAGGTGCTGAGTTCTTCTCCCTGTTATCCAGGAACAGACCCATGGGAATGGTTCAAAGCTGTCTCAGGGGAAGTTCAGACTTCACATCAGGAAGCATTTCTTTACCAAGAGGATGGTCAAACACCAGAAAAGGCTTCCTAGAGAGGTGGTAAAAGCCCCAAGCCTGTCAGTTTTTAAGAAGCATGTGGACAATGCTCTTAACATGCCGTAAGCTTTGGTCAGCCCTGATGTGGTCAGGCGGTTGGACTAGGTGATCCTTGTAGGTCCCTTCCAATGGGAATTATCTGTTCTATTTTATTCAAAGGGGCACCCACATCAAGCATTTGAAGGAGAAGGGGAAAAGAACTAGAACAGGGACTCTTAGGAAAGGATACAACCAGTCTCGCAGCTGTACCATGAGCTCAGAATCACACCAGTTTATGCATTCTTGCACAAGGTACACATGTCCCAACAACCTCCCTAGAGCCTGTGCCTGTATTTTATTCCCAGTCTCTTCTGTAGTATCTTCCCTTTGCCACAAAACACATTTCAGAGAGTATCAAGGCAAGATTCAGCTGATCTCTCTTACACTGTCAAAACAATATCCAAATCTCAGAAGTATGAAGGAAATCTAGATAACTAACTCATAGCTATAGTTGCCAAAAGGTTGGCAAGATGAATCCTACCAGCAAAGCACCAGTCATTAAAAGACCAAGTACAGACACTGATAGATCTCAGTTTCCCAGAGAAAATACAATTTGCAGGTGTTATTTATACCTTTATATATAAACTCAATTTAAATAATATATGAAAGTCTCTCTATATTAAGCTTACTGCTGATATAGCAACAAGCTTCAGTAATTCTGCCAGAGCACAATGCTCACTTGGCTCAAAGAATACACAAGTATATTATATATATATAAAAATATATTTACGTATATAATAAATGTATAAATTACTATTATAAGTGTTGCTTATTCGTGTACGCTATTCCTTTTCTACAAAATATAGAATTAGAGATCCACTGCCAATGTTTGTTTTCCTAAAGCTTTGTTAATTTGCCAAAGACGACTATAGCTATCCTCTATAAACTGCATTTTCCTTCACTGATCCCAATTTTTCAGTCATTTTTCAGTCACAGACCCCATTTAAATAACAGGTATTCTTTCCTCAGACACTCTTCCTTTTTTATCTCTAAATAGACTTTGTTTTCTATGAAATACATAGCACATTAGAACTACTGAGACTGAACACTGCACATTAAGGAAAAAGCTGACTTTTTGAATGCTTACCACATATGGGATTGCATATGGGCAGAGCTGTACCGAATTTGCCATATATGTTCAGCAGGCAAAATACTTTTTCTTCCATGCCCAATTTTTGAAAAGAAAAATAAAAGGGAATTTCCCTGAGGTCAGTCGATTCTCTGTACTGGAGGAAAAGGTGTTCTATTCAAATTCAAATAGGAGCAGACAAATAGCTGCTAGTGACTCACAGTAAGATATTGTTATAGTTTGAGTTAAATCTTAAAGAAAGTTAGTTTTATCAGCCATACTTCATTTAAGGTATATATGGATCAGCTTCAATTTGTAGAAACTGGGTGAATTAATGAAAAAGACCGTTTTCTTATTGAGTTCCCAGCTGCACAATGTGCTTTAAGACAGCTTGATCCACATTTCCCTAGAATTTGGCATATTTGTGTAGACAGATTTGTACTGAAGATGTCCAACTTCATCACACATTTACCATCTTCACCAGAATAACCTGAGAGACTTACTGGAACAATTAGCTAAATTCTGAGATGCTGTTCACATAAATAAACAATAATTGTATTGGAACATGACACAGGAAGTCAGAGATCATTCCAGAAAGCAGTAAAGAAGAATGCAGCATAACCAGTAGTTTATACATTTTTCCAGTAGAGCACTTGTAGGCCTTGTTTAATGAGAAATAGCAAGAGAATGAGAAAACATACCCTTAAGATAAATAACATTACACTACTCCAAATAATACCCCACAGCAGACAATGTCTAGTCTCTAACAATCATATGATGGATTAATAATGGATTAAGAACAGTCACTTTATTATAAAGTCTGAATCCAGATGGAGCACTGACCGCCTATGCGATAGAGCAATATTAAAAAGTCATGCATAATTCAAACATATTGTATACATATTACTGGGCAAGCTGAAGGCCTTTTATACTATGAACATGCAACAGACTGGAATTTATAGAAATCAAAAGACCCAGATACAATATATATTTTAATTATCTCAAGTCTGATAAGCTGACATAGAAGTAATCCTCTCTAAGCTTTCCAAAGCTAGCTCGCTATACCTTACCAAACAAATATTATTGGGTTTATAATTAAGTTTAATTAGGTCAAAGAATGTTTCAGCTATATTGACTCTCAAATAAATAACAAATGTTCACACAGCACTAAAAGCAATCAAAATTAATGAATTCTGATACAGTGTATGCAAATGTTGCTTAAGTCTGGGTAACTTTTTATTTGTATTTTATATTGGGGTGTATTTTATTAACTTGCAAGTGGACAGATAAGCAGCAGGACCTCTCCAGTTTAGAATGCACTCATAAACGCTCATTTGGAAGGGTTTTATTTTCAGTAATAACAACTTCCATAAAACCAAACTAAAAAACTCTTCTGAGTCTTTGCCTATGGAGTCTTATCTTCTTTATGAAAGTGGACTAGTCTAATCCACTGTGTATTTGTTGTATGTTCCTTCTTCTCAACGTAACACAAAACCAAAAACAGCTTTCATGAGTTTACACCAAATTGTGCATATAACTGATTGCAGAGAATAGAAGAACTGCACATTACTGCCCTACTCCATCTGGACAGGATTTTGCTTAAATGTGTATAATTTTACTCTGAAAAGCGTAAGTTTTGTAGATTTTATCACCATTTTGCCCTGGCTACCTTCTGAGGTACTTCTGATTTTATGGAGTTGAGACTTAGGAGGCACACAGTATCATCACTATTACAAGATCCCAACTGTTTTGCAGCTACCTGTTTCGCAACAGCCATTACAAACAATGCATTGCTTTTCTCTAACTTGCTGAGTGATCTCTATAAAAATCCAGGTAATGGTGCCCATCACCACTTTTCTTAGTACGATATGTGACAGTCAAAAATTCCCAAAGAGCACTTGGCCTACAGAAACTAAATGGGTACCCTGTTTCTAAGCAAGGTAGAGAGCATAGCAGAAGAACTGGCTACCTGAGCACGAAGCCTTGCGCTCCTCAGCACTCAAACAGGTTCAGAAGTTTGCACAGACTGAAGACTCATGTTTCAAAGTCTGGGTATTAGAAAAAAAAACAAAGGTGGCAGCAGCAACAAGGGGTGAAAGCACAGGCAGAAAAAATCTGGAAGCAGCTAAGAATTGAAGGAAGGAGATTCACAGTGTCTGCACACGGAGGAATACAGAGAACTGTAGAGTTCCAGGGGGTATTTTAAACAGAAAGAAGTACTTAGTCCTCTGTGATCACATCAAAGATGCCTTCGTTTCTCTGTCCCAACTCTCCAAGCTACAAAAAGGACATCTCTAAAATTTGAAGTTTGTGTAAGCCATGTTAATTCTGTGATATCTGTAAATCAATGTGCATATGCAAATCACTCTAGAACATATGACCATTTTAAGAGCACAGGCACGAGAGCACTAGAGGCTGAGTTAACTGTACAGGCTGAATACAAGGTAAGCCTTCTGAGGGAGTCTGATATCAACAAAAAGCATGTTGTATAATATGTACGTTCTCATTTCAATACAGACATCAGGCTGCAGTGCCCTCGTGTATTCATGCACTCAGCCTTCACAGTCTGCTGGCCACATCTCTCACAAGTTATCAAACTATTTGACATTGAAGGGATTTATAAATCAACTTCCTTAAGCTGGCAATAAAACAAGCCAAGACCAGCTGGTTTAATAAGCCAGTTTATCAACTCCTGAAGCATCAATACCAGTCCAGATGACTAAGCAAATACAAAGATCATTTAACATGCTTAGGTTACCAGTCCTTGTCCTGAGTCAGCAAAGCTCCAATAAGCATTTCCTGTGAAAGGAAATTCTGTCTTTATGACTGATTCCCCTAGAAAAAGAGGTGTATCTAGCAATAGTCAGTAACAAAAAAAACCCCACAAACCTATTTTTATAAATAGATTGTAGACAGATGATGTAAATTGGCAGAAGACCCATACACATGTTGTTTTCCAAGGTATGATGCAACTCCAGTCCTTAAATAGTTAATGCTCTCTTTGTTTCCCGTCCCAGCTCTCTCCTGGACAAAGATGATAAACAGATGCATTTACACAAATTGGAAACTTTAGACAGAGTAAGAGATGGCCAGCTCTTCCCACTGGCAAGCACAAAGAAGAGGTGTATCCCTGAGGTGGTGGCTGTGAAGCCTGCGCAGCAGTGACTGCAGCACAAGACTGACAGCACAGCAGCAGCCAACTGAGCTGGAAGAACTGGAGTCATTCACCTAATTACGGAAACCAGGAAGTATACTGCACAGGAAAGTCTAACATGCTTATTTGTTAAATAGATATTCTATTTAATAAAAAAGAACCAATTTTATTACAGAGCCTGAGAGATTTATTATCTGTAAAAATTTAATAATATATAATTATCCCAGTTAAGAATCTCAATTCATAATAGTGAACACATGCATTTAAATTTTGATATTAGCCACTGCCATGAAAAGTAAATGCTTTCACTGAGGATATACATATAAGCAATTTGACACATCTTTTCAAAGACATAACAGGGTTGCTGGACAAAGGAACCTGACCATTTAGTTATATCACGCTACAACCTAATGGCTCCAACTAAGGGTAGGGCCCTCACTATGTTGTTTCAAAACTGCCATTGCTTGGAAGAAAAAAATGTGTGTGCTGGGTTAACAAGTCATCTCAGAGTGGCTGTGCCTCAGGCTAAGGATGGATCTCTGAGGCCAACACTAGCAATGGTAAAAACCGGCTGTCCCGGGAGGTGTATGCAAGCAGAGTAAACACCTAGTGATACACCTTTAGTTTGCTCTCCCAGATTCCAGAAGGATGCAAGTTGAAGGATTTCTTCAGATGGATGGTTTCACTTGGTCTAATAGCTCTTGATGGATTTTACTTCCATGAATTTGTCCAATCTGGTTTTTGAACTTCTGCAAACCTCTGGTAGACAGAGAACCCTGTGCCAGAATTCTGCCACTGCAGGCCAGGTGAAGAATCTGTTTGGTTTGGAATGAGTCTACAAAGAGTTTCATTTGGTGCCCTTAATCACAAGAGAATGAATCACCTTATACTGATCGTATTTCTTAGACTAATCAGCCATGATTTTTCCCCAGTTTATAAATTTCAGTATATTTGGTTGTTTCTTATATGGTAACATTTCTAAACTTTAAATTATTCTAGATATTTAGCTTTCCCCACCCACCCAGCTCTTTTTTTTTTTTTTTAATTTATTTTGGCAAAAGTATACCAATAGTGGAGAGTAATACTGAACGGAAAGACGATTTTGCATACCACCACCCACAGCTGGTTTCTCTGAGGTATGAACCAACTCTTTTTGAAATTTGCCTTCTTTTAGAAATTTGCCTTCAGAAACATGAGAACAAAAGACAAACCCTCAGCTCTGTAACAAAATTGTAATTGTTTGGAATGTCAATTATTGGTCTCTAAGAGCAAAACCCAAGCTGACAAAAGAAATCTCATTATAAATAGCATCTTCTAGCATGTCTCTCTTTTCTTGTGCTTTTTAAGCACACACAGAGAACAAAATGCTTCTACAGATAAGTATTCAGCCATGGCTACTGGATTCCAACTGCCCTTTCACACTACAACTGTCCACAGTGCAGCTAAAAGACTCTCTAATATTTTCTCATGATGTGAGACACCTAGAATTTAAGGTAATTAAATCCAGATGCATACTCAGCACTGTCTTTATCATTCTCCATTAGCAAAATATGACGTGGAAGGAAAACCAAATGTTTGTCTGACACATCCAGAAGGCTTACCAAGGTGACAGTCCTCCTTTATTAGGATGATTATAATCCGACTGGCAGGAACTCGAGTCATGAGAAAACGTGTAATTCTTCCTGCCCAACTTGTTTTAATGTCAACAGCACCAAGTTTTGATGGGTACACTTGAATCATCTGAGTGAACATGCCACGCCGATTTTCCAAACCAAAGGCACTTTCCCTCTCAAAGGAGGCCCTGACAGTTTAAGTCTTCTGTAGCAGCCAGAGGTAAACTAGCTTTAACACCAATTATTATCGAGCACAGCATCACCTGCTGAACAGGAAACTGTAGTATTATAATGTAAAAGAGGTCAGAGCAAAGTAAGTTTCAAAGACACAAGACATAATACATACTCTGTCTGAACAGTGTAAGATAATCAGTACTTTCTAGTTCAACCACTGCCCCTTCTATCCTCATGGGATACTCCCCACCCTGCTGGCCTGACTCATTCTGAATCCTGTAAGGAAAGATTCACATTTCTTCCTCCCTTCCTTTCTTACCCCTTCTCTCCCTACAATTTCTAAGAATACAGACTTCAGGATGCATTTAAGTTTAAATAACCAAGGTATTAATTGAAGGCAGTGGAAATAGTTTTAGCAGCCCATCACATATTTTACTGATGAGTTCCCTCTAAAGTAGGAATTTACAAATCAAAATTCAGTAGTTTTAATAGCTATTGTCTCACAGATCAGCACAGAAACATACTGATATACAAACAAATTGCTTTATATTCAATTGTCTTGCCAATAATAATGGCCATGCAGAAAAGCAGTATCAAGGAAGTAACATGTTATGAATTTTAAGTAGAATTTCATAACTGGAGGTGAAGGACATTCTATTGCTTATCAGTACAGCATTAACCTCACTTTGCTCTGTGCTGTCTTTCTGTACTTCTGTGGACCAAATTCAAAGGTAAGATCAGCTTCCCCTAAGAATTCACTTACCAACAAAAACTGTACCTTTAAGCAGTATTTAAATCTTTAGCAATTAGCCAAAACAGGCTTTATCCTCATCCAAGTACTTCTACAACAGCCTAACAGCTTCTACACAAGAGAATTTTACATAATTGTCTTAATTATACGAGAATAAAATATAGTCTCTTTGCAGAAACACGAAAATAGTAAAAACTAGCACCTGCCATCCCAGATCAGACAGGCTTCTAAAAAAGCTACCAATTTGTCCACAAGAAATAGTCAGCAATTTTGTATTTTCCCTAAAGAATAACATTTCCTTTCAAGGAGTAACCATTGCTTTGAAGTTGGGCCTAATGTAAGATGTAATGTGATTAACTAGTGTTAAAGTATTAGTTAACAGACAAGGTCAGGCTACTGTGGGTTTCTGATCTCCAAAACAGGGCTGGATTCTACCCAGCCCACTTGGAGATCCTACAAGAGCTTGCACTTGTCTGCAGCCATCCAAGCAGATGAACCCTTAAATGTAATTGTTTCTTCAAGGAACAGGTATTCTTCAAAACCAAAAATAAAATCTGATGATTAAAGAAATGTCAGCACTAGGTTATTAGCACACCTGCTAATAAATGGAAGAATCTTTAAAAAAAACCCAAAAACCCAGCTTTTATTCTCCATTTTTTAACTTACTTTTCCTGTCTGTACTAAGCAAGAGGTCTACAGAAAGGGAAAAGCAATTCAACAGCTGCCTGTGAACAAATCATTGAAAACAGTAACACAAACACTAAAGAAAAGGAATGGAACATTTTCCTACACCTAATTTAGTTCCATGGATTTAAAATGAAGTTATCATTAGCAAGTGTTCCCTTACGTCACAACTTCACATGAAAAACAACACGCATTGCAGTTCACTGTGTAATTACACTCATTAATACCGTTCTTTTCAACATCCACCTACATGGACAGAAAGAGTTTGGTCATAATAATTTATTTTTAAAGAAAGCAGTCACCACTGTAGTACCTTTTTTTTTCTTTTTAAAGTAATAAAACCAGTTTTACCAACTCAGACAAGTCAATATTTCACCTTCACTGACAGTAACAATCAAAAAATTCATAAGTCAGAAAAAGTCTTATTTGTACAGAAAAGTATACACATTAAAAAGGGCACAATTTATATAAAACATGTTTTCTGATGGCTTCTTCCCATCTGAAGTGTGTGACAACAGCATGTAACGTGTGCGCCACTTCAGCAGTGACACACAGGTCTCAGTTGCACTAATATCAAATGACACGGCTCCACAACACCAGCATTAACCACTGACAACACTGAAATGAAATCTCTCATCCTCATGCAATGGGATAAAAGGTCTGGTTTTAAGTCCTACATTCACAATGCCCTTTTATCTTGATAGCTACTTACTGACAAGAGATTTGCTGTTTTATGATAAACTGTTCTGGCTTTTCACTTCTCTCTTTAAAAGTTTTACTACAGAAAATGAAAAGCAGTAATTTATCAGATTTAAATTTTTAGTAATAAGTAGAACAAGTTATTCATATATATATATATATATATATGAAAACAATACAGCTGAAAAGATAAACAGATTTGTTTCAGAGTACTCATAATTGCCATATTCTAATTCGGGGTGGTTAGTGAGCAGGGAGGGCANGGGTAGTTGTTGCATGTTGTAAATAGTACAGTGGCATTTGATAGTAACTTTTGTAACTGATGAAACTGTCAGAAGGAGAAACTGGTATCAGAAGCCTAAACTTAGATTTTTCAAAACGGAAGTTCAGCATCCTAATACCATAGCCAGAGTCAATGTTGCACAGAGAGGATATTCTGCCCCATAGCCAGGTTTTGTTTTAGAAAATGGTGAGCCCTCCCTGCTGTCATTTCACAGGTTCACCACAAGATTAATCTTCACACCTTTCAAACTAGAAGTATGAAATTTCATTTAACAGAGCTCTGCATTTTCTGCCAGGCCAGGAGGATTTAGGAAACAAGAGAAGTCACAGCACACATGATCCTTTATACATCCAGCTGTGTTGTCTTCCCCTGTCAACTAGAGATAAACATTCACAGATAATAACAGCTGGGATTTAGTTTCCAGTCTACAGAAGTCAAAGATGAGCGTTTTAAAATCCCACGGAGATACCATACAGAGCTCCTATCTTACGAGATGACCGAAGTTCAGCTAAAAGGCAGGAGCTGCACATTGTGCAGGTATTTTTAAAATTGATAATACAAATGAATACATATATAAACTGCATTCTGCCTCCCCAGTGCCCACACCATTAGCTTTTCTGAAGCTTGGAGATTTTATTCCATCAAGCCAGTAAAATACCCATTGCATCTCCTAAGTAAAGCATATGGTTTCTGAAAACTTTCTTTGATAAATAAAGACTAATTATCATGAAAACCTGAACTTTTTATTTCACGCTGTTTTAAAATGAAACAGTGTTGAAACTTTTAAAGTTCACCCACTAGCTTTCAATAAATCTTTGACATGGGTAATCATCTTTAAATACAATGTAGGTTGGGTTTTTTAGGAAGTGACTTGTCTGTGTTTTCTGGCAATAATAATTTTGAAGTCAAGGCCAGTTGTGTTTTAACACCATTATTATTCAGTAACAGAAACTGGATCATGAGTTCTCTACACAATGAGAAGCATTTTATGAGAAGGTATTCATCCTCAGACTATGCACAATCTAATCCCTCTCACTGTTATAGAACAGATTTTTAGCATCAAGTTAAAAAAGAGAACACAGAAATATCTGAAATAATACCGAGTATATTTGTTCATCCTGTAGCAGCGTTCTATGAGGTTGGGGCTTTTCCCCACAGGATAAACCAATCTGAATTATTGTTCTGGAGTTACTCAATGTGAATTCATGATGAAAAACACAAAATAAGCACGAGACCTGTAAAGTCCACGTTCCTAATATCACCATGAACGTGGTGCAGGCTATTCTTCAAGACTAATTAGATTTCTGTAGATACAAATGCATGTATCCTTTAGTTTTCCTCAAAAAGTTACATCTTGATTCTACTTAAGTTACCGTTAAGTCTTTACTTTGCAAACAAATTTTAAAATTATTTACTTTGCAAACAAGAAATTATGAAACAAAAAGGTACTACCCCTCCTGCACAGTGAACACAGATTAAATCAAAACAAAGGGTGTTTATATTTGAAATACGAATTCCTACAAGAGAAGGCTACATTTTAATGGTGTATCAACCTAGTCTACCAGAATCTATACTAATGGTGATTCTGGTGTATGGATGGATGGGATGGAACTGCATACACAGCTTATGTGGTTTAAGT
>VZTM01009274.1:0-11718 GCA_013400555.1 Jacana jacana | reverse complement strand
TTCTCCTGGTCTGAGAGTTCTGCAAATAATGTACATATAGCATAAAATACCTGCATGTCAGTCCAGGTAAACACTGGCCATGAGAATTGAGCAAAAGTAAAGTCATTCGCCCATATTTGTGCTCCTCATAACTCCTGTCCATTTGTGTAATCTTACATTAGATCAAGTCCCCAAGCTGTATAAAGGATCTGGTGATCTCTGCCTCTGGTAAGTGATGAAAGTCAAAGTCATTGACTTGTGCCAACCTCAGAATTCTGTACCTACAGATACCAGTAGGTGACAAGACACCTTTTTTTTTTTTCCCATCTAGAACATGACATTGCTCTAGAAGACAGGTTTGTTCAGGTTTGTTATTTATTGTAGAAATTATCAGAGTGCATGCCCAAGTAGAAGAATGAGATTTTTCAATGCATGGACTACCTATCTTCTGGACCAGAACATCATTATTTTTCTCCCTCATCAGAGGTCAACAGTTTCAGACTCAGAATGTGTGTCTTGAAAAGAAAAAAGAAAAAAAAAAAAGGCTTGATAGCTCTGGCAATACCTTGGCCTCAATAATTAGCTTAGAAAATATTCCTGGGAATATTAACTGTACCAGCTACTTGCTAGTTTAAGCTAGAATTGTTAAAATGTTCTTGGAAATTGAGGGGAAAAAAAATCTGTCATCTTAACACACCCTTGGATATATTTAACAGGTTCTGCTGTTGTGAGTTGCTTCTAAAAGGCCAAATGACATGCCCAGGTATTTCCTTAATAACTTTTTCAGTTTCCTGAGTCTGGCATTTCACAGTAGCATCACTGCTAGCATTTAATTGGTCTCTCTTGTATATCTGGCAGTTCTCTCCATCAGTTCAAACTTCCTCTTTGCATTACCTCCCACTCAGCAACAGATGTATACCTGCATACACATTCTTAATTCTTTTTTTTAACTCTGTTCTTGAAAGTTAAACTTGTGAAACTACAGAACCAGATAGGCCGTTTTTACATACTGGTGCAAACTAATCTTATGCTCTTTGGCTGTGAAAGTTTCACGTTTCAGGAAAATAAACTTGGTAGAATTGTCAAGCGTTTTGACAGTGTTTATATTCTCCTGTGGAAGAAGTAATCTCATGCTGGGAACATGGCTTCATGTCTGCATGGGGACATGGGCCCATCAGCACCTGGGTGTACCTCTGGGAAAACTTGTTCACGTCGGCATCATTCTTTGAGCTCAGCGTTAAATCCCGCAGGAGCAATGTCTGAAGCTGTAACTTTGAACATGGCCTTCCCTGAAAATACTTCTTAGATTTATTTTTAATAAATATATGTCCAAAGTTTGAGTTTGTTGCTTTCTCAGTAAGCTAGTTTTGCTTATGAATCTGCCACTTAGCTGAGTAACATTAAACTTCTGCCACTGTCAAAAGGTGATTGATTGCTGCTTTCCATGAACTTGGATGCAGGCCACCCAGTGGGTAATGGATTTACATTTGGTGCAGTTTTCCATGCTGCTCTATTTCTGGCTCCTTGATGGCAACTTCTTCCTTTCTCATCTACTTATGTAGCTCTGTGCAGAGCTACTGGGGCTACAATAGGTTAAATCTTCATTAGCTTCTCCTCCCCTATATTCTTCAACTCTGTATCTTTCTAAACTTTTTTCTTTATACTCTGTGTCCATAGAAGTTTAATTTTTCTCCTTTTTACTTTACATTGTCTTGATTTTGTGATTTAGCCACAGTATTTTGTGCACAATTATACAATGGAAAAAAAAATGCTGCCAAGTGAAACGTAATCAACTCCATGGATGGCACAGAGACCATGGGGTTTGCTGTCATGGGTGTCTGCCCTCCTGCAACAGAACAGTCATCCAGGGATACTGCAGCTTCAGGCTTCTCTGGGGATCATCCAGGAAGTTTGCATCTCAAAGGCTTTTTCCAAGGGTTCTACCTTTGTTCTTGCATCTTTCTCTTAAACAATAAAAGCCTGTATGGTAAAAAGGAAGATGAGTCCCCTTTACCTCTCATGCAGCTGTTTATAGAGGAGCAACTTTCTGCTGCGGGAAAAGCTCCATCAGGATGGGGGGAGGAATTAGAGATTGCTCTTTCTCTTCTGAGAAATCTGTTTCACTTGCTACGTTAGTGTCCAGCTACATGTTCTAGCAAGAGTAGGAGATTTCCAAAAGCCTCGTCTCATGCAGTGCATGAACAAGCTGGATGCTGTTGGGTGTTGCTTTAAAAATCTGCAAACACTTTAAATGGAAACTTAGATGGAATCCTGATTTCCAAAGTCCACGTACCTTATTAGAAGGCCCAGAGGAAGGTCCTATTACCAGTCAGTAAATTTACCAACTTTATTCAGACTTTTGCAGGAAGGAAAGCAATACCAGAAAGCTCTAAATTCATGAATTTAGAGAATTCACTGTACTGCAGGTGGAAGTGATCATAGCAAACTACATCTGAATGCAGTATTCAGTTTCTGCTCCTTCAAATTGGCAAAGATATGTGATATTCACTATTAGGGTAAAATTATGTGAAGCAGCTGCAC
This sequence comes from Jacana jacana, assembly GCA_013400555.1. Lineage (NCBI taxonomy): Eukaryota > Metazoa > Chordata > Aves > Charadriiformes > Jacanidae > Jacana > Jacana jacana. The sequence continues at coordinate 9,198 of VZTM01009274.1, read as the reverse complement.
TGACAGATAAGATTAATTATCCTTTACATTGCTGACATTAACCCTGCTTGTCATCAGGGCTATGGGAAGAGTTGCCCCTCATCAGGTCACTTTGTGAACACATTTACTACCGATATGTTATTTTAAAGCATAAAAAGTTGAAATGGAGACTGTCAGCTGTGGTTTTCTATCAACACTTTAGGATGATTGTATCTCAGATTTTGAAATGCAGAGGGGAAAACGTTAGTAGCCATCAGTTGGACTTCAGAGTTCCCACAGGACATATATGCCTTAGATACTCTTGTGACTTACCACAATGAACCTGAGATGGTGTCATAAAAAAATCCCTGAGACCAGAAAGCTGGTCTTGGCTGTAACCACCACTTCTGCTTTCTATGGAGATGTTGCTCAAATGCAGGCAGGAAGAAATACTTGTGGAACATAAGAAGTATGATGTCTGGGTTGTGAGTTTCTTGATGTTGTATTAGAGCTCTATGGAAAGGGTACTCCAGCTTCATTTTTGTCTCCGTTTATCTGTTCCAATAGTTAGGAGGAGGTAAATATTTACTCCTATTGTTGGACTGCACTAACAGAAAGCAGGACCTGGACTATGCTGACAAGCAGTGCTGTCTTGTGAGTCTGCTGTCATGCACTCAGGTGAGTTAAGCATGACTGTCATCTCTCTGGCTATGCTGTCTGGCTCTGGACCTCTTAAAAAGATGTGTGGGTCAGGGGAGCTCTGCTAGTGGAAGTTGTCATATTGGTAGCCTAGGGGTGGAGAGGTCCTCAGTCTCTGCCAGGTTGGAGGAGGATATGTTGAGGAAAGCTAGCCTAATTCTTCATGTGTGGTGGTGGGAGTCTCCAGGGCCTGTGTCCAGATACAGAGAGCTGTGAGTGCAAGGATGGCTTCCTAGATTCTCAAGATCTCTAATGGAGGGCACAGTGTCCACAAGTTTCTAGGGACGGAACCTTTGGTACTAAATCCTTTTTTGCATTTCCAGTAGAAAATGGGGAAAATGGCAGCATTTGGTATGGGATTAATACATAGCTCTCCATATAAAAATAATGCTCTCTCTTGTCTACTCTGTCATGCTAAGGTCAATTTTAACATGAATTTGGGTCATTCTTCACCAATATACTGATATACCCTCACCCCTCTTGTGGGGGTATAACAAAAACCAAGTGCATTCATATTTGAGCATTAAACATCTCCCTGAAAAGAGAAGATAATGTTAATGCTTGTAGAGAAATAATATTTGTAACTTCTAGCAGGCTGGGGTAGCCCATTCCCTAGTTTGCAACATTAAGCTAATCAGAATTACAAACGCTATGAAGAAATATAAAGTGTTAACTTGATTAAATTTGGTCTGGGGCTGCCCACCTGTTCTTCTAAATATAAATGACTCTGTAACATGACCCATCAGTCGTCAGAGGTGGGTAAGGCAGTGAGAGCTTGCATTCAGACCTGGCTCAGGCTGGGCTCTCTGTCCGTGAATGAGGGCAAGCCAAGGAAGGGAGAAGCCTGCAAGAATGTCTTGGCACTTCTTCCTGGCTCCCATAGTGACTTTAGATACATATCACTTTATGTAATATTTTTTTCAAATGTGTATAGTCAGCTTTAATGGCTCGTTGATCCCAGCTAAGCTCTTTGGCTTGGCTTTGCTGTCAAGTGTTCTTCTTTGCCCGGGTCTAGTAAGTTATGCGGCTTGAAGCTACAGGCGTTTCCTTACTATACGGAAATAAATTCAAAAGCTCTATTGTGATCACTTGTTGAAAAAGCTCTGACTTATTGCACTAAGGTTCCCTGATGCTGACAAGCTAAGCAACTTTCACTCAGTGGAAAACCCTGCCAACCAAGCCGGCTTCCAGATCTTATCCGCAGTGTGAAGGAGGTGTCTTACAGAAGCTCTTTTAAACAACTTCACACCATCCTTCTCAATAGAATTGAGTCTGCATAATCTGCACCAATCTCTTGACTTAAACATTGAACCTCAATACATCACTGCTTAGTGAGTGATAGTCACCATCCAAGTACTACTAATTAGCTTTTTATTTAAATGAGTCCAGACACTAAACTTTTGCTATTGGCAAGCACATCATGGTCACAACTCTGAGCACAGCTCTGAAGCGCTCTTGTTAATTCCACACATTCCTCTTAGGCACATTTTCGGTGTTGCTGTCCTACAGATACCTTCCTCTGCTCTGCTGCTCATATCCTAAAATACAGGCTTATTATCTGTTCTGTGTGCAATATCCAGTTTCAAAGGGGGCTCTGCATATCGAGTATTAAATATCTGTTTTTGTGAAGAAATGTGTTTCTGCTGGTGCTATGACTCTGCCTTACTGCAGTGATCCTACGTTGGTTGATCTTAAACCAGTTAGAGTTCCTTGTCTAGCAGCTTCCGTCTTGAATATGCGTTATTTTCTTTCCCAGGGGCACTAATTTGAAGAAGCAGCCCACCTTCTGATGATAATATAGAGCTTGACTGTTACTTGTGATTTAATGGTGTGTTGGCATTCAAAATCTGTCGTCACTCTAATTTTATACATTTTGTTTATATACTTTGTATATTGCATTTGTTCCTGGATTAAAAATTGTATTCCTAATGACTTCCATGTCAATTTTGAAATAGCTGTATATATTGCATAAATAACAAGCTTTGCAGCTGAGCAGTGATTTACATCTTCCCGAGTTGCATGATTTCTTTGTCAAGCTTAATAAAAACTCTCAAAGGGCACTTTATTTTTACCTCCCTTCCCTCTCCCCGCTGCTGTATCTGTAATTCAGTGCTCTCCGGAGCCCCAGGGGAATGGCAGCCCTCCACAAGCAGGCAGGCTGACAACAAGTAGCACTGGCATAAAGTCCTACCTCAGTGCCTTTGCTGCAATTACACCTTAGCTCTGCTCTGCAATATCCTGCTTGTTTGTTCCTGGACCCATTCTAAGCAGGGATTAAGGGCATAAAAATGAATTGTGCAAGACTCTTCTTTATAGTGATTTTATGCTGTGGGGAATTCCATTAGAGATTAGCTTTTTGGACCATAAAACTTCTTTCAATTCTCTTCTAAGCTGGATGTGAATTCTAGTTTCCTGAAGTAAATAAATACAACTTTCCAATCCTGTTCCATCCACCTGCCAAAATCAGGTCCATAAGGGCAGCCAAAATCTATTATTGGTTTATACTGGTGCAAATCTTCTGACGTTAAAGGTTGAATCTGTGTAACTGAGAGTGGAATTTGGCTTGGGGCCTCTGTATTTTATATGGCATGGGTGAAAGCCTGCAGTTCAGATGAAACTCTTGTGACTAGAGATAATAAGGGGGGGCTGGTGGGGAGAACTAAGGAGGAAAAGTTACTTTAAAAAAGAGTCTGTATACATGTGTGTGGGCATATGAGTGTGTGTAAATACTCTAACTTATTTTTATATTAATAAACTTGCTTAAAGATATTTCCATTAAATAAAACCTGCAAAAATACATTTATTTTGAGTTATCACTTCCTTGCGGAAGAATAGGATTTTTTGGAAGTCTTTAATACATGTGCATGAAAGCCAGTCTGATAATGTTATTCTCTAACATAGAGAACGTTTGGGTGTCAACTTTCCCAGTTTGCGCAGTGTGTAATACCCAGCTGGTAGTGGTTAGAACTACTTTCCATTATAAGAGTGAATTGTGAGTTGCATCTTCCTTTTTTCTTTCTTGCAGTTTTTTGTTTCTATGTACCTTTTTTGGCCTTTTTACTATGATGTCTTCAGATGCTGTGATCATCATCTTTTCAGTAGCTTGTTTTACGTTAGGTAACTTTAGGTAATGGTAGAAGCCATGAATTTGAAAAATTCAATTAAGCAAAAACGGTAATTGTAGTTTTTTTAAAAAACAAAACAAACCAAATTATTTGGCTGTGGGAAGGACACTTGTGTATAGAAAAACTTCAAAATACTGCCTCATTCCAAAGAAAATAGAGAATAATAGGAATGGCCACTTTATCTTAATGATAATTCTAGAACAACAAATTCAATTCCCACTTGCACTGTTGTAAGTCTGCACCAACTCCATTGAAGCAAAACTAATTATTCAAGACATATATGCTGACAATCTGTTCATTATTGCCTTTATTGACACATTTGCTGGTGATTTCTTCTCAAAACACAGTGACTTTAAGCCCGATGTCCATGGGAAGAGAGGACTCTTCTAAATGTTGAGAATAGAAAAAGGGGCATCCAGGATCAAACTGGTTATCTGTGGTTTTTAAGCATTACTTCTCGGAGCACTGAAGTTTTATTATAGATGAGTGAGTGATACCTAATATATTACAGAATATTAAAGCAACTGGAGTAGGTTCTTGGCCCACTGTGGAGTAAGTGCTGCGTTACACCTGTGTAAGTTGCATGAAATCTATGGAGTCTTTAATGAGTTCAACTGAAAAGAATTTATCTCTCAAGTTTAGAGTCTGAGTCTCAAGGTGTTAAAAATACAAATTGTGATTTCACATAGTATTTTGATATGTATTACGCTTCTTTATTTTGGCCTTGAATTTCTGTTGTCTGGTATTTGTGAACAGTGATGGCTTTCATGAAGGGTTTTTCTAAATCTTGTGCTAGTGCAAAATCTACCTTTAAGTTAGAAATCCTTTTTCTCACAAATGTTATTAGGGTGTTTCTGGATCTGTGGGAGGGTTTAACTCAGATTCTTAACAAATTTGCCTCAGAGGCTGTTTTACTCTCCAGTGGGAATTTAGAATTTGGGGTGATTATTAGCTCTTTCCTTTCTGACTCGGAAAGCAGGAAGGAAACTGACAACAGAAGGGCACTTCTTGAGGGAACAGCTGTGCTGGGAGTCCTGTGGGGTTTCCTCTGAAAACATGGCTGCACAGACTGAGATGCATGAACATCTTCTGTCATCTGAGCCTGCCTAACGAATGTACTGAACTGTGTTGGGAAAGGGCAAAAAGCTGGATAGTTCTGGAANGAAGTTCTCTGTCAATTTTCTGCAATGTTGTAATCTTGTGCTTTGTGAAAAGAAAGTTTGCATTGCAATGGAGACAAAGCTACTAGGTAGGGAAGGGCCTGAATGCATTAAAAATTAAAGAGTTGTGGCCTTTATTTATCTTGATAGACATATAAAAAAAGGATGGAACCAAGAGTGACTTCCCCTGTGTTTATACCTCTCCACATCTGTGAAGCTAGGATCAACACCTAAACATTCTCTAAAGCTACCTAGCGTACTCAGACTTTTTTTTTTTTCTTCTGCTTTTCATTAGCACTAGCTTTGGCTTAGATGAGTAGCGAGAACAAAGAATAAATAAGGAGATACAAGCATATGAAGAGTGATGTGCTTTTGAACAGTGCATGGTAAATAATGTGATTCTGGCTTATGCTGTGGAGCAGGTGACAAGTTATCCCTGAGTGGTGTGAGAAACCTTATCCTGGGGAAAGCTGATGCTGATGCTCCGAGCTGTAGCTCAGGGAAGGTGAGGGGTGAGAGCCATTGGAGGAAGAGGGGAGTGTTGTGTGCAGGCAGGTGCCAGTCCTCAGGGTCTCCTGGGGCTGGCAACACACAGCAGTAACTTGTATCTTTGAGGAGTTAGGGGCTGTTTCTTGCTTGAGAGCTGGAACTATTGAGAGTACGCTCATGCTTCTCTAGCTGGTAAAATAAAATATAGAGAGACACACTTGCACAATAATGACTACTAGAAAAAGCTTTATACCCACCCACGAATTTCTGCAGAAAATTTGGTGTTATGGCAAAAACCATTGGATAGCTGATCAGTACATTGGTTTAAAAGGCAACAGTGGGCATATGGGATATCCTTGTTTGGAAATCCACTGAATAATCACCACCCCACAGTTTATTGTGGGAGCTCTAACGCCTGTGTTTATGGAGGAGTTGAACAGCAGAGGTAGTATGAAATGTTATGATCTTTTGGATTCTCTATCTAGTATAGATTTTGAATGTTAATTTTTTAAGTGGTGATTTCTTTGGTATCAAGACTGCATTTGAATATGGTGTACTGTCTACTAAGTCATTTAAGAAAACCAGGAGATGTATGTAATCTGCTTTGAGTAGGAGAAAGCGTGAAACAATGCCGCAAAACTAATTGTGATGTGAAGGTACAGGCATGAATTTCATGACGTGTAGGGCAATATGAGAATCATGAGAATGAACTCTAAGTAGCCTGCGATGTTAATGGAAAAACTGTGAGGCATGTACAACATTGTACTTGCAGGTTTCCTTTGTTATTCGTTATATTGTAATGGATACCTGGTGACCCAGGAAACTTTTTTCTGTTGCCTGTTTGAGATCAGTTCCTAGCAAATAGATGATCCCCTTAATTTTGTTTTTGTGGGGTTTTATTCTTGATTTATTGTCCTCCTAGCTTATTTGTCCTCTTTTCCGTTTTTCCTCAACTGTTCAGAAAACAAAAACGTGAAGTAGATTGCACTGAGTAGACGCTAAACTTCTGGAACAACTGTTTACAGGGTTGGACTCTGCTTTCATGTATCTGTAAAATTCATATTCAGGTATGAAATGCTAAATGACTTTGCTGAAGAATCCTACTGTGTTAAAATTGGGAAAAGTTTTGTCATCTCTGGTTATAAAATTGTCTTGTCTTTTCTACTTTTTGATAAGAAGTTCAGTAAAGTGCTCACCAGAGGATTCAGCTGCAGAAACCCATTCTCCTTGTAAACTTGATCATTTGCCTTTTAGGAAAAGATTATGATAAATGAGCAGTTAAACTCCATGTCACTGCTTGCAAAATTTGAGTTGCTGTAAGCAAGGCATCCAACAGAGCTGGTGAATAGAATGGTGTAAGACTTGGCACTGTCAGTTTTGGCAGGTTTTGCCAGGCTCTTTTGTGGTTTGTTTTTTTTTGTTTGTTTTTTTTTTTTTTTGTATCAGATTAATCTTGTCTTCCATAACTCTGTTAGAAACAAATAGAAAACTGAAAGAGTAGTGAGCAAAGTTGTTTTAGCTGCCTTTGGGTTACTGAACCTCTAAACAACCAAAAGACCTTCTTTAAAATAATAATCACAAAGATTAAAATCTAGTTGTCTTCCTTGTTTTAGATTAGGGATGAGGGAATAGGGAAGAGGGACAGACACCTAAACCCTTACTGACAACTATCTACTCTGCATTTATTAATTACTTTCCTTTAAAATGAGGGTGTTATGACAGTACCTTAGACAAAATGTTTAATATCTGAGTGGGTAAGGATTTGGTGATACTAATATTTCAATGAATTCATTGTATTGAAGCATCTACCATATGTCCAGAAATGTAACTCATGGGGAGTAGTTCTGGTGTTTTGTATGAAGCAGGGCACACAGAGTCATAGGCTCATTTCACACTGGCTGGGAGTGGGAGGCTTTTGCAATTGGGTAGAACGAGAACTCTTGCCTCTAGAAATGACAGATCACCTGGTCTGATGAGGTAAAATATCAGAGATGGAAAAAAAAGTCAGTGTGGCAGAGGGACTTGTGGCAGACTTTCCATATTGGAATGCCAGGTTATCAAGAGAACACATCTTATGGAAACTCGGAGCAAATAGCATCAGAAAACTTGATTAGGTTGTCTGAGTGTACTTTGAACTTTTGTTTTTGTAAATGCCTTTATTCCTCAGATACGGTTATACTGAACCAGTGGCATTTTCAAATAATATTTTCAATGTTATTTTGTGTTAAAATAGTGTTATTTGAAACAAGGATTTTTCTGTATATGGCCATGATTCAATGACCACTAAGTCAATATTATTTTTTTAATCAAGTAATTTTCCTATTGAAAAAGGGAATAATGTATTTATTTAAGTGGGAAAAAATTTTGGATGCTTTTTTGAGCTTTAATTGAGATAAAAAAGTTTGTTTGGTGTCAAATTGAGATTTTAACACCCAGGACGGAAAAGTTATAAATTACTCGTTATTAAAAAAAATATATTTAAATTTTTCATGAACTATTCAACATGATTGTAATTATGAATACATGAACTTGAGCATACCTTTCAAAATATGCTGCTGGCAAGGTGACTTTTCCCTGCAATACAATGAGGGATTTTATTTGTTTGTCACAAGATTTTGACTGATTTCAGAGACCCAGTTTTGTGACTGAATTATGAACCTCTTGGAACTGTGAAGAGTTTAGAGTCTGTAACAGCCCCTATAAAGCCAAAGCCAAATCAAAGTTAATGATAGAAGCTTTGCCTCTACCTGTTCTATAGATAAAATGGGGCTGGCTTTTTTATTGCCGGTTGGTATCCTAGATAACCACTTGGCTCAGGGAATTGTTAAGAGGCTGTAAGTGGCTAGTATGAATATTGCTGAACTTGTCAGCATCCAAAACCTATTTGGTGGCATGTGTGGCATAAATTTGGAAATCCCATCTTATAATGGACAGGTATCTGTGGTAAAGGAGCTATATTCACAACACACTTGTTGGCACTTTTGCTCCAGGCACAGAGTGAATGAAAATAAGTGTCCTAGTGATTTCTGGATGTAATTCTTTGAATCAAGTTTTAGATGCCTCAATGATGGAGTAGTGTGGGCTCTCCTTGTTTTGCACCCATTTGGGAATCTCCACGTCGAAGGCCGCAGTGAGGCATATGTCACACGATACTTACCCAAGATAGGGATTCCCTTTCCCTGATGGAATATTCCAGCAAGGGAGTTGTATGAATTCAGAAGGTCAAATACTTAAAGTAAATGCCAGAACTTTTTTTTTGTGTTTAAGGCACCTGATTTTGTTTCCTTCCTGGTTGGTTGTGGTTGGCTGGCTTTCCTCTTCCCTGGCAACAACAGTATCATGAAGTAGACATTCCTGTGTAGTTAGATCCAGTGCCTGTCAATAACAGAAAATCAAAGACAGTAGCACCAGTAATTAAAGCACTTTCTGTTTGTCAGTCTGTTAGTATTTTTAGGAAGCTGACAGAATTTGGCTTGTCATCTAATACATTGATCCTTTGCCAAATGTCAGGTCCCCTGACCCCCCGCCCAAGTCACTCTACCAACTGTCATCCTCCCTTGTAGAAAGTGGAATGCACTGGAGTCGGCAACTTGATGAAGAATTAACAGCCTCTGCCAACATGCTCTAATTAAACAGCTATATAGACAACAGCTGTGAAAAATTCATCAATCACAGAATGTTTATTATTGGAATTAAACCATCTCATAACTAATGCATAGATTTGCATTGATTACCACCTCCTAGAAGGAACAAGTGGTGCCAGCTCA